>JAUTBZ010128783.1:0-14524 GCA_032361785.1 Lepetodrilus galriftensis | reverse complement strand
TCACATTCACCTTACTTTAAACTGTAGGCAGAATGAGTGTAGGCAGAATGAGATGTAGGCACAATGAGGGGTAACCACTTTCTCGTAGGCCCAGAGACCGCAGTAAAAACCCGTACACCCCGGAAATCACGCTGTCAACGAATTTATCCAAAATCGTAATAGTTCTACACTATAAACGTACCGGATTTGTGGATATTCATACTGAAATATATTTCCGATGGGGTTTGCAATGACGTCGCAATCATTTATGTCTCATTATGAGGTCATAACTGTTATGAGTAGGCAAACCGGGGTGTAATACTTTTCACAGGACTCCTCTCAACCAATAAAATCGCTAGAATCGACACATCTTTTGGAAATACGTCAATATTCACCGCATTCATCCAACTTCTTACACATGTGGTGCTGGCGACAGTTCCAACTTTACTAATACAGTACAAAAATACTTTCATTATTCTAGACATTTAGCCTAACCCTAATAAGTCTTAGATAACGTCTGGCACTGATTAGCCTGAGAGCCGAGCACATGGCTGTATTACTGGGCTATAAAGAAGATACCCTCTTGTGTTTCCGTACTACTAGCGGACTATACCACTAGCCAGCGAAGTCCTTCACGTGAGTTGTCTCCCCATTACTGCTGTCCAGTGTCAGACTGCCATATTGCCATATTGTCATGCTGCCGTGTTGCCACCCAGCCACACTGACATGTTGCCGTCTTGATATGTTGCCATATTGCCATGGTGCCATATTGCCGTCTAAATATGTTGCCATATTGCCGCGTTGTCACATTGCCATGTTGCCGTATTGCCACATTTCCATGTTGCCGTATGATCATGTTGGAACCAACAGTGCCATGTGAATTTCATAAATCTGATTATGACTTTCTCATACTACAAGTGTACAAATGCACGTGTTGCTGTATGCGTGTGGGAAGATCCTTACATCACTATGAGCCTTAATTTCCCTCTTGAATCTACTAATACCAACCAACCCTACTGGTTCAGACCTAGTAATGTATGAGGAAGGAAACAAGTTGGATGATAACTGGTCATGACAATTGGTAAAAGTAATTTGAAACAGCTGTTTCAGCCAACCACAGTTATAGAACGTTGGACGTTTATAGATGGCGTCTTCTACTTCCGGTGATTCTTTTCTTCAGGTGCAGACAGTCATGAGGTCTTTGTTCATCACATCCACCGCAGTCGTCGTTCTGTTGTGCGTCGTCACGCCGTCGGAGTCGTTGCTGATCGACACCATGAAGACGTGTTGGGAAACCTGGAGTCGCTGTTCCAAGTGGAGCGCAGGGGCGACCGGATACCTCTGGTTGTCTTGTGAAGACCTCTGCATGTGAGTACTGCGCCTCTCTACTCATATGACCTTTGTGAAGTATTGCCCTCTACTCATATGACCTTTGTGAAGTATTATCCCTCTACTCATATGACTATTGTGAAGTATTTCCCCTCTACTCATATGACCTTTCCAAGTATTGCCCCTCTACTCATATGACATTTGGATTGCCCCTCATGACCTTTGTAAGTATTGCCCCTCTACTCATATGATCTTTGTAAGTATTGCCCCTCTACTCATATGACCTTTGTAAATATTTCCCCTCTACTCATATGACCTTTATATTGCCCCTCATGACCTTTGTAAGTATTGGCCCCTATACTCATATGACCTTTGTAAGTATTGCCCCTCTACTCATATGACCTTTGTAAGTATTGCCCCCTCTACTCATATGACCTTTATATTGCCCCTCATGACCTTTGTAAGTATTGCCCCCTCTACTCATATGACCTTTGTAAGTATTGCCTCATAATCCAGAGGTCGTGGGTTGGAGTCTAGCTCGTCGTGTAGAATGATGCACATGTGCGCTGACACGAGCATGTGCCAGGCGTCTATAGCCCCTACTATGCATTCTGAACACAGGCATAAAGGTTACGCCACCGGATATTGCCGTCTGTTGAAGAGCGACTGTCCCGTGTCTGACAAGGCTTGGAGATGTCACTGCACCAACACCGTCACCAGCTCACCAAAGTATCGTATTTTATCTTATTATTTCTTTAAATCCCTATATTTAACGTTCTGTATTCCGTCTATGCATAACCGTAGCTAATCTGCTAATATCCGTTGTATCATTCTATAGCATCGTGGTTTTCAACGAAAGAAAATAAGAAAAAAAAAGACATAATATCCGGTTTGTAAAATCGCAAACAAAAAAAAACAACCAGAAAATACGTCTTTTAAGTAGCTGTGAGCCTGTGACTAAAGTTGTATTGGGCTAAAGTTTTGGTTAATGGAATTTTCGAGTAGATAAGATCTTTATTATTCGTTTTGCCAGAAATCGGCAGCCGCTTGACCCCAGTAACCCTGCAAACGCGCTCGATTTGTCCAATTTCTTACCCAACGAACCGCGTGTTAGCTGGTCTTTCAATAGCGGCAAAGCTGGCGCTTGTCTGCTGCTGAGAATGTGGAATTACGGGGCAAATCGAACACGTTTGCGGGGTTACCGGGGTCAAAACCGGTGTTACCGGGGTTACCGGTGGCAAAACAAACAGCCATAATCGCTTCTTCCCAGGCCCGTCACCGCAGCCAACCCTTGACTTGCATGAGATCTGTTTCACAAGACCTTGGATTGTCTCCCTTGGTTGCAGCGGTACGCATGCACAGATTACCGTCATCAATATTGTGTATTATATGGAAATAAATGTAATACAGTGTATTGATTCTGAGTTTCTATCGGTAATTAGAATACATATACTTACTTACTTACTTAGTATATCGGCGAAACTGTCAAGTAAGCCAATAGCGTACTTTACGGAAAACTGTGAAGGGATAATGATGTTTTTGATTTTTGTTTACAATATACGGAGGAGATGAGAAAAAAACAAATAGTGGGCAATGTGTAGCAACTATGTATACATGCACATGAAATTAATAAGGCCATGGAACAGTCTGCATATATTTATGAAAAATTAAAGAGAATATATTTACATGGTACCATATATACGCATGGATAAGTTAAGTTTTAGGTACTCAGAAAGAAGGGGGTCGACTAGTACATTATCACCGAGTATATATGGTAAACATCTCTCATATGTCGGGACCTTGACTGTGGCACGATATATTGCCGTGGCAGCGCATCGCGTGTGTTTTACTGAATTAGTAACATTAAACAACAAAATTATTTAAAGTAAAGTCGAGGCAAGGGGAACTTGTTAAACTGGGTATAGTCTTCTGGTAATTTCCACTTGCATGATGCATGGGCGCACATAATAGTTTTAGATAAAGCTCAAATAAGTTGTCACGTGGTATGTAGTACGATAACTATTGTTCCCAATAGACATGATAGAGGTTTATTCCGTCATTTTTTTTACTACAATAAATCTGTATGTATAATGTTTTTAAAGTATATATATAAGTATAATATGTCGTGTCTGTGTTGTCACGTATTATGTCACATAATGGTACAATGTCAAGTTCCATTGCAAACATTGAAACAGTGCTGTCACTTGTAACACTAACATTAATCTAACATTGTAAATAACAATGTTATTGTACAATGTAGTTACTCTTACTAAATAAATTGCAAATCCCAGTAATATTTTAGATACAGCATCATAAGTCTAACATCAAGTACAATAATTTATGATAAATACAGCAATCTAGAGATAATCATAAATCAATGATATTCATTAGTCAATATTTGACCTGATCGAAAACTGAACGAACCCGTGCCAACTCAGATTCAGGGGTTTTCGGAGATGCATTATTATGATTACACAAACAAAGAATAGTGATAGCACACTATAAATACCTACCAAACCTGATAATAGGTGCGAATATTTAGGAACAATGGAGAAAAGTATAACCAACAACAAAATTAAAATCATTAAAAACATCTTGACAATCTTTACAAGGGGGCACAACTCTAATGGACTTCTTTCTTGTACCTAGCTCACCGCAAAATATTTTCAGAGATTACTAGCTGTAGATCTACTCACAGGACTTTGAATTCTTATTAACATATTATACTATCTATCTATATATTTATGTAAATATATAGATAGATAGTATAATACTAGTATGTTATTATAAGTATTCAAAGTCCTGTGATCTACTTGATCGATATATTTTACTTGCATTTTTATTAGGCCCTAAATATAAATGAACGAGCTTGGATTGTTTCACAACATACTCTGATATTTGTTTGTTGACTTGTTGTTATTATTATTATTATTATTATTATTATATTAATATTATTATTATTATTATTATTATTATTATTATTATTAATAATTATTATTATATTATTAGTATTATTAGTATTATTATTAGTAGTAGTATTATTATTATTAGTAGTATTATTATTATACAGTAAACACATTTATATAGCGCAACTATCCAGAATAAATCCTCAAAAGTGCTTTGGGGAAATGGTGTGAACAATAATACTAGGTCTACATAGATAATAGAATGAAATTTATATCCGTTTCAAAATGTGCATACATCGTAGGGCAATCACTATGCAACGTATCAAGTAAAATAAACAAGCCCGTTTATACTGGGACAAATGAGTCTAGATATCAACACATTCTGGTATAATTACACACACAAAGACATACATTCCCCAGCCTAAGGTCTAACTGGGCTGCAGTGATAAGATCATATTTTACATATCTCACATATATTATTGTGAAACTTAACACTGAAGTCAACGGCCGCACCGCGAGCGCTGTGACAGATTCTAAAACCCCGGTTATTTGCTTGGCGACACTTATCGATGACTTGGAGACCCCTCTTTGCAACTGAGGGTCATAGTTGAATAGTTATTTATCAGACCACCGGCATTTATAGCAACACAGTATGGGCGTGGATACTCATAGACGCAGGGAAGAAACATGAAGGAATTGCGAAGAGCATCGCAAACGTTTTATAAGAGTTTCAACGAGCGAGTTCGCTGTAGCGTAGGCCATACCATTATCAGGACGGAATACGCACTCAAAAAAACTTCCGACTTTCCAAGATTTGTTTTGATAAATGATAACACCCAAAAAAGTATACGATACGTATATTCAATTAAAAAAATGTAATCATCTATCTTAAATGTATATTCAAGTTGGTAATTTAAATTGAAAACGAAAGTGTGTTTATTTTATGATATACAAAATTAATATCATTGGAACAGTAACTATATACTCGAACAGTGAACAAACGAAAGTAGGCATTCCCTAGCCTTCTTTCATGAGAGTTTAGTGACAGTAAGTATGTCCAAGGTTAATATTGATTGAAATTCTTGCTATTCCTTGATATGATTTCTATTACGAGTTCATTGACAAAATACCTTCACGCAACGCTGGCCATCGTAAATGCGTACACGTAAACTCTGTTACGCAAAGGCCACATGCTAGCAGTTAAACATGCAGTGCTCTTGACTCGACTCGTAGGGGTAGTCCCTGTAATTAAGGCGGAGCGAAGTGAGACCCTGTCGAGTTTATACTCTACTGCTTACATCATGGAATGCTGGAATTGTTCGTCTAATCTTTTGCTATTTCACACCGGTATGTCAAAGTTGTAAAGTGACGGAGAGACAAAGAACGGGAGGTAATCATCGTCGTGTTTGACCCTGAGGCATAGCTCGATATGTGGACGTTTTTTTCTTTTATGATTTGCAGTGTCCAAAACTGTTTGGATTTTGTAGTAATTATATGGTATCCTGTCCACGTGCACCACACGGATCCCACGGAGCCCACATATCGTGTATTAGCACCCACAACATTACCACACACACACAGCCAACGGGTCCACCCCAACATACGTAACACCAGCCCCCATCCCCATCTACAACACACCTTAACCCACCACAACGCACCCACCACTATCGCAACGCCACATCCTCCCACCACCCAAAACACACCCTGATAGCTATGCATCCATCCATAACACACCCTCCCATCCACAACACACATACACCACACATACACATGCGAAACACGTCTTTGTATCACACTTCAATTTATTCCACCATGTTACAACTGTTTTCTGTAAAACTAATAACGTCCCGTTAGTTGATATCATCGTAATGATTCTATGGCTGATCGCAATTCACAAGGGCACCGTGAGTTTACTGTTCAGATAGAAGTCCCAGTAGCTTCATCACATGACTTGAGTTTACGATCAAACTACGGCAATGTTACATCACAGTTACGTATGGAGGCCATGTTCAAGTGGTCGTAAAATTACAACTGTATGTCGTAAGTTCTAGGCCCTGTTTTTCTATCTCGATTACATCACTAAATTGTCAAGACGACAAATCACCACAGCCGTTCCAATGCAGCTAATACACCTTTGTGAAATGTTATCCGAAATAAATTGACGGTTTGAGTTAGGTTTGGTGTTTTGGGAGGCTATGGGAGATGATACAAAAAACTTCTGTACGAAACGTCGTAACTCTAAGATAACCTTGACTCCAACCTTAGTCGTAGACTACACCATTGCTAAGAATGGAGTTACGATGACCATAGAGTTACGACTTTTTGTTCAGGAGAGCCCAGGGTATCATTTCTCGAAGCTCTCGTATCTACTACGAGACAATAAGGACTCTCGCAGTGATCTCTAATACGAGAGCGCTATGGTATCCTAGTGGATATGCTTGAGAGCTTCCAGAGGGCCTATTCTCGAAACGTACTTACGAACTTCTTAGCCTAAGAACAGTTCGTAGCCATACTATAAGAATCGCTAAGATTGTCTTACGATCGTAAGAACGTTTCGAGAATAGACCACCAGGACCATTAATTAACCGTGTACTTGGCGGAGCTGTCGTAATTCCCAGATATGTTTGTCGAACTGGTTCAGGAATCTCAGATTCCAACCTCCAAGCCATGGGAACGGACATAGTCAGTGCGGGCTTATCTCCTCCCAGCAATGATATAACCGTCAAACAAGGATACGAATCTTTTTATCCTAATCAGTGTGTTTTCATCACGCGAGTGTACACACACGTATATCCTTCTCACGTCTCGGGGGTTTAGTTCTGATATATCTATCGTAGACGTTTCATTTCTCTATGTCTCTCTCAGAGGAGCTCGAGACCACCTCCTCCCCCAACTTGGCACAGTGACCCGGAGAACGGAGATAACCCGAACTCTTGTTGGAGCTGGGTATCGGTTCTCGAAGCTCTCGTATCTACTACGAGATCATAGTGCTCTCGTAACGATCTCTCATACATGGCGATCGGGTGATTACGTTACGAGAGCGCTATGCATGGTCTTAGTGGACACGAGAGCTTCTAAAACTTCTAGAAACGGTACCCAGAACAGAAACACGTTTTCGTGGTTTCTTTTGTATGAATCAGTCTCAGTGCAGATGAGCGAATACTGGTGACGCGGAGGAGCATGACGACCTTTCCACAAACATGCACTTGATGAATAATCAATTACTAGTATGTTGTACAATGGATTAAGTAATTACGGTATATGTCTATATATAACATCGCGACGATCATAATGAATACTGGTATAGGTCTAGACTGACGAGGTACTGTATGTACATCTTACATCTTGCATAGATAATAATAATAATAATAATAATAATAATAATAATAGTTTATTTTTGTGTCTTGTGCAACACATTATTTCTTCCGAATTTTCGTGTAAGTATTACTGTACTTGCATACACATCAGCCAATGAATACTTAATATTTATTACTCTCATTTCCCATCCATCCCTCCCTCACTCCTTCCCTAGATGTTCATACACTTATTCATATTTGCTTCTATAAACGTGTTCCTTGTACCATTCATTCATTCATAATCTTGCACATATGCTTCATTAGACTTGTCCCCATACATTCGCATTTCGCAGACATGCTATATCCAATAGTATTGTTCAATGGCATCTTGTCTTTAATTAGAATTGCACCACACGACTTTCTTAAACATGTGCTCTATACTGTGTATATATGCTTTCATATGCATATGTACTTGGACATATAAACTAACGTCCAAAAGAAAGTATACCAAGAAAAAATGTATCCTCTTTTTGTTTTATCTTAGAAAATAGGTATGAAATGGTACAGAAATGTATTATACCTATGCTTCAGGGAACTGTGTTCCTTTCTGTCATAAATATTCTTTCTTTCAATACATTGAAGATGTAGACACATCACGTAAGAGCTAAGGTTATCCATAATGCATGTACACTGATTAGAAATATATAATGAAATACATCGACAAATAATGTATTAATATCTAAATGTGATGTGTTATTGCAGTGTAACAACAACATTGGTTAAGAAAAGATTAAAAATCCAGATATGTATTATATATTCTAAGGTATTAAACAATTAAACTGGCGCCAACAGTCTTCAGAGTGCCACAGAATTCTACACGTTTACTTAGTGTAATCCTTTTAATATTTAGTCCGCCTACAAAAATAGTCTTCACACCCGCGGGCATGCGCAGTAGCCAAATTGTTATTTATTATTATAAGTGGCCCCGTATAACAAAAGGTTCTGCCTTGTTATCCATCTCGGGTCAATGACGCTGGATTAACGCCGGTGGGATCTTCACAGTTTGCCAGACACGACTGCTTCTGATGAAACAACATGGACGACGGGAGACGCTGTCAGACTGGAATCGCAGACTCGTTTTAAACCAAATAAAATTAAAGAAAAGAAAAAGCTCAAATTTTTCGTAGCTTTAGGAGAAAGCCCGTAGGCTGTGATTGTAATGTTTTTACTATTCTATAATAAATTAGGAAAATATCTTTCAATTTTAGTATTCACATTACTAATGAAATGTATATATGCACGTATTTAATGGTTATAAATCTGAATAATTTGATATTTATAACAGTACGATGGTTTGCGTTGATGTGTAGAACACATGTGATGCTGCCAGTTTTAATGTGATAACTATTTATTATTTAGGATGTTTACTATGAATCTGATGACATTCGTAAATGTAATTTAGAACGTGTGTCGTAAATATGTACACGACAACCAATCAAAATAAAACGTTCGTACATATTCTGGGTCCCACCCCTCACATCTATGTAGTCATTAAAGCATAACAAAGTCGCTATAATTAATGGAATAAATAAGTGAGTTATTTAGCATGCTCTTGAACATTGGGCCTTTGCATAACCCTAGAGGTAGCATGTTAATATTAACAATGCATTTTATTATTCTCTTTATGTTAACCGATACGTAATGCTATTATTTACCACCGAACAATTTCTTTGAGAAAAACCGAACACCACTTGTAACTAGTTTATGGCGCGTGTCGGTCAAATATGCAAACATCAAAGCTATTTAATTAGTGATTATGTTAATTGTGGGCAACTTGGTCAACTGTGATGTCGATAGTCTCCCTTGTTCGCGTGAAATGGCGAGACTCTTCAGTGATGCAACACCGTGTAGCGTTACTAGCGCGTTGCGTAATTTTATTGCTTATAATTGGTGGCGATTCCTGTCCGTGCTACTAGGGGTTCGAGCTTTGTAATTTGTGTAACTTGCAATGGTTACTGTGCAAGGCCTTGAGAACGTTGCAACGTTACTGGAAATGGTTAAAGCAGATATATTATGCCATCCTCTGAAACACATTGGCCATGTGGGCCTTGCACAGTACTTAGAATCCGTACACTCAATTTGATTGACAGGTGCCCCGATAATAATGGCGTATAACTAACACGGTTAGTGCTAAGTAAATGTTTATAGTACTGGACGTACATTTAACGCTGTATATAGACAGGTAATTGATCAATAAAGATTCCCCAACATCTGATACACAGCTACCCTCCCATCGAACCCAACCCGTACCCCCTATGTCCACACCAAGATGTTTTAAAAACGTCTACCACGTCCCTATAACAACAACGTATATTTTGTAGGGTTCATTTCGCAGAGAAATCGGTCAAGTTTATACCAGACATAATCAATACCTTCTCCCAGACGATTCTACCCCACGGACAATGTGACAGGGAGGGGTGGGAGGGTCGGACACAACGTGGTCAGTTTGACCAACACCCCCCAGGGATGATTGTCGGAGGAGGTGTGCAAAATACTCCTCGTAATGTCTAGTTGTCTTCGGACAAATCTCGCAGCGGGTAGCCCGGATGTATCAATTCACGATTCGGTCTCGAGCACGAGACTTCGTAGACAGTGTTTAATGGTGACATCTATATTGTATAGGTTCCTCTGTTCGCATTGTTATCAATATAAATGCTTTGTGTTCATCCCCCTCTGGACATGGATTCTAGTACAGTATTATATTATCAGGGTTCCTGATATTTAATACAGTATTCACAGTTTCTAGTAAATCAGTTAATTTCAAGAATTTATAGCGACACTACCATTTAAGAAAAAGAAGAAGAAGAAGAAGAAGAATGAGCTATTAATAAAATGCATAGATATAATCGGTCAAATGGTGAAAAAACATCAAGATTATTCAATTCAAAAGTAAACGTGTATGTATATTTGTTTTACATGGATTTTCTTTCTCCATTTGTTTTAACAATATCATAGTTTAGAGGATACAACTTTGGTCCTAGAGTTTTAAAAATGTTATGCTTATTATTTTGTATTTCATGAAAATATTGCAAGTTTATCATACTGTAGTATATAATATAGGATGTTAAAATCATGTTTGTCAATATCATTTCATGATTTATGTTTATATTTCTTTGTTGTATTATCATGAGAATGCGTGTAGGCCTATATATAAATATTGTTATATTTTATATCTATCATGTTCGTAGGAGCATGTGTTCTGTTTCCGGAGGTCTCCGGTCAACTCCGGCCGTTGTCCTTCGCCAGTTGAGGTCAGATTGACAAGTGATATTGACACACACATCCTGTGTTAGTACTGTAGATATCAACATGATGTTTTTATTATACTGTCCTGTCTACTCACATACACACCACGTGTTCACATATATACATCTATATCGATAGAGAATCACGTGACGTGTGACAGGTGGACAATTGGTGGTTTATCGTCACGAGGATCGAAGAACAGCTACCCCACTGAATCACATCTGTGTTTCTTACACTAAGAGAATTTCGTATCCACTATATACAAGTTATAATGATAGTTTCCGTTAAAAGAAGAAGAAGACGAGGAAGAAGAAATAGAGAAACAGATTATCTGATAAAGAATCACATTATGTTCTCCTTCTTAATTCGTGTCCTCCTCCTCCTACTTCTCCTCCTTCTCCTCCTTCTCCTCCTCCTCCTCCTCCTTCTCCTTCTTCTTCTTCTTCTTCTTCTTCTTCTTCTTCTTCTTCTTCTTCTTCTTCTTCTTCTTCTTCTTCTTCTCCTTCTTCCCCGTTATCTCTGGCCCACACTGAATCACAGGTTGAAGAAAACCACTTGTGATGTGACCTTAGGCAAGTGGATTAATTCAAAATATGTCTCTGTTCACCCAGCTCAGAGAATGGGTACCCTGAAGGATGAGACGGACATGTGAATGATAACCATGTAGCGCCTGGAATGGCAGCTTGGGTTGCATACTCCCCATGGAGTTGAGAAGGAATTGAGTACACATATCCGTTAACCGGGGTAAAAAGGAGCGATTTGAACATGCTTTCGGGCGTGGATTTGGCGCAATATTAATGACACGTTATCATTATCATTATTATTATGCTCACTAGCATACCAATATTATACCTACATCCTTGTCATATTGCGGGTATTCATGCACACTTTAGTGTCAAGTGTTTTGATTGGCTCCGACACGAGGACGGCACGTCGGAAGCTTGGTCACGTGACTTATTCCGTCTCCGACGTCTGCGCCTGGTCGCCACTAATTGAATCTAAGTCCATATTTCCTCCTCCCTAGACTGGCGTTAGATGTCTAAGCATAATCTATACATATGTTTACAAATAGTGTATACTATTACGTGACGAAGGAAGCTTGTCTGTTTATATCCGTGTATGCAGTTATCATCAGTATTCCATATGTATCAGTCGTAGTTCGTGAGTCATAATTATTGAGATGCACAATTGCTACTGGCTCGTATCCCATCATAAACAATTCGTTTCACTTAAATACTGTACAATTCGTATCACTGAAATATAAGTAGAAGGATATTGAAAGCAGCTCTAAACCCTAACTAAAATAAATAAATAAATAATATAAACATTATTTTATCGTAGTTAATTTTCAAAATCTGGGAATATTAAAACACCATTGCAAAATGAGTTCTTGTGTTGTACTAGATTTACATGCACTGTACATGGATAATACATATTTTATTCCAAAGAAAATTAATGAGGATTGGTAATAACTCTGAAAGCTAATATGTTTGTATACCGCTCCTCATACTGAAATATGTTTTACGTTCTTCATTATTATACTAGTATGACCCAAATAGCATTGTAATCACACTTTTCTTCTGCAACTGCGCTATAGCTGTTATAATAGTATCAGGGTTTTATCTAATCACTCCGAATTCACCACAACAAACTATAATAACAAATATCTACTTGGAGTGGGGTGTTGTCAAAGGTTCATAACAGACCTCTCGAGACATCCGGGCACGATTGTCGTATGACGACACGGAGACGCCGTAATTGTTCCTCTTTACCTATCCTTATCTTATATAGTTGTTAATATATAGGTATGTGTTTACGTGAGCCCGGGGCAGAGGCTAAACCAGCGTCACTTATAGATAATACGTACATCTATGAAGGTTCAATCCGACAGTCTAGGAAGGATTGACGGTGTAGACTTGCGGACCGCTAAACATGAAACTTTCTGATTCGCAAGATCCGTCTAACACTTGTACTTTAAAAAAGGATTATAGCGAATGGATTGTTTATGCGAGTAATTTGAGAAGTACAATAGTTTGTATTCTTTATTTACTTTACTTCAAAGGAAGGCTAGAATAACAGACCAGTCAACATCCTGGACATTCTTATAGATATAACTATGAAGTGGGAATTGCGATTGATAGTACGCGGCGTTATTTTAAAGTGCGAGTATACTGTATAAGGCTACTGTGCAGGTGTGAATCTGTATTGTGTGTACTATACGAGTGTTTGTGTTCTACTGCTGCTGCTACCACTATCACTACTACCATCACTACTACTACTACTACTACTACTACTACTACTACTACTACTACTACTACTACTGCGTCAACACAACTAGCTACTACAACAAGCCGAACCTCTATTGCATCACACCCAAAAGACCTCATTGAAATTTCTAAATGTTTTTCCATTGAAAAACATGCATTTCTTCACATTTCTCAGGTCAAAGGGCTACGGACGTATGGCAAGATGGACCACAGGAATGACCAGTACGTGACGGTCAAGCTGACCACCATTTGTTTATAATGACCACAGTGATGACCTTCTCACATCCTCGTGCCTTCATTCTTGTCGGTAATTTCAGAATTCTGCATATTTTTCTAAAACGTTTCTCGACAAACTGTCTACCGTTCATATCAGTCCGACAGATTATTTCAATTTCAGATGACAGTGGGGGCATTTATGATATTCGCCATCAGACGAATGCCTAAATATGGCTAGGATCCATAGGAGGAAGTACTGTGTCCAGACAGTGTTAAACCAAAGTGCACTGTCTTCTTACAATTACGTGCATAGTTCATGACATTCTCCATCTTAGTAGTATAATAACAACCGAAAACAATTCGTAAATGGTGTAACTGATGTTATATAAGACATTCCCTGATACAAATGCACACATACGCGCACTAAATATCATCTTTCAGATACTATAAGACATTAATTCTGAAATGTTTGTAAATATATGCCATCGAGGGGGGTTTTGATTTACAGAAATATAACTCGGAACTCGGAATTAGTGTTATACGTCTCCTGTGACATGTATTATGCGACATGAGAATAACCACTTCTAGCTCTGTCTGCCTGTCTGACAAAGCCAAAAAGCAGGTTCAATGCATTCAAATCTCTCCCTACAATCAGACACACGTCATTCTATCTCTGTCTGTGTTTTCTACAAATTATAAATCGATTGAATGACAAAACCATCTGTCTGAGCTCATCGTGGTTATCCCTTGAGCAAACTTTACATGGTGTTTAGTGCCAAGTGCCACGATAGGTGAGCAGATTGTTGCAGGCCAAACATTACACAGAAGTCCACCACACCTACAATTAGTTTAAGTCAACAGAACAATCCCTTTTCCAATGGGACTAGCAATTAGTATGGAACACCGTCCGGGCTATTATGTCATGGACAATATCAGACATATTGAAATTGAACGTCTTGATGGCTAGATGTTTTCTTGCGGCGATTAATTGTTGGAAACACCACGCCTACCTCCCATCCCTGTGACAATGCAGGAGAATGGTTGCAGTGTCAGTAATGGAGATTTAATTAATCATAGAAGATGAAAATAAGAAGATAAGAAGACGAACAACAAGAACAAGACAGAAAAAGAACAAGAAGAATGGGAAGAAGAAGAAGAAGAAGAAGAAGAAGAAGAACAAGAACAAGAACAAGAACAAGAACAAGAACAAGAACAAGAACAAGAA
>JAUTBZ010128772.1:0-14527 GCA_032361785.1 Lepetodrilus galriftensis | reverse complement strand
TTTCCTTTTTCTTTCCATTATTTTTTGGCTCTTTGTGGACGTGTTAGTTGCGCCCGGATTTTTTTGCAAAAACGTCTGTCCAACCGGATTTACTTTAACGTGGATAGGTCGATTTCGTATCTGGCGATTAGCAACAAAGAAAAATGTGGAAGCATGTCCGGCAAATTGCCGCGCATGTGAAAGGGCTTGTCCTTACAATATATCTTCTCGAGATTCAGCTGTGGATTTATCATGTGATAATTGTGGAAGGTGTGTTTCATCGTGTCCCTCTCAACGTTTGAGTCGACGCTTTGTAAAACCTCTCCTCGTTCTTTTCTTTTTAATTAGTCCGATGATGCTTTCGAGTTCTCCCGCGTTTGCACATCATAATAAGGGGCTTCCTCACTACGGGTATTTTGAAAATTATCCCCAAACGCCCACTGAAGAGTATGTGGTTTTAGACGGAAATTGGGAGATCGGTGCCACGGTTTTTAATTTCCAAGGATACTCTTTTCGAGAAACATCAAACACGCCGAATGACGTAAAAATCTATCTCTACATCTACAACCTCAAGCAAGATAAGAATTACACGGGTAAGGTAGAAATCCGAATTCGTGAAAAAGGTGGAGATGTGATCGCGGAGTTCAAACGCGAAAAGGTGGATGAAGAAGCGGTATATTCTACTCGAGAAAGGCTTCCTCATACCGGCGATTATGAGATCGTCGTAAAAATGGAAGAGAACGAGAAAGAGCTTATTTTGCCCTTTTATATCGAGCTCCAAGATGGGCTTAATTATACATTAATATTTGGGGTTTCCCTTCCCATTCTATTCCTCTTAGGGTTAGCTTGGGTAGGTAGAGGGAGAAGGAGAAAACGATGACAAAAGTCTCTCGCCGAGGATTTATTTCGGGGATCAAGTCTTCCATCGAAAAGCATTCTTTAGAAAGAACTGCGGCGAAGGCTCCTATACGTCCACCCCATGCAGCTGAAGAAATCGAATTCTTATCGCTGTGCGAAACAGGTTGTGAGAAATGTGTCCAAGCCTGTCCTTATGGTTCTATTTACATTTTGCAAACCGAAGATGCCGATGATGGGACTCCGATTCTCGCTCCTGAGGAACGTCCTTGTCATCTTTGCGAAGATATTCCCTGTGTTCTGGCGTGTCCTAGCGGTGCGTTAAATAAAGAATATCCCTTACAAAAATTTGGTTATGTGGAAATTTTAGAAGAGCATTGTTTTACATTTCGAGGTCCGGAATGTGGAGCATGTAATCTTTGTCCGAGAGGGATAAAAGGAATTAGTTTTTCTAGAAATCGTCCCTCAATAGATCGCGAACAATGTGTGGGATGTGGGATGTGTATCGATGCATGTCCAACCACACCCGTTTCTTTTCAGTTTTTTAAATCAGTTTCTTTGTACGAAAGAGGAGAGTAGTTATGGCTCATTCACGTTTAGAAAGATGGTGGAACCGTGGAAGATTTAAACCGAGGAAAGCAGTAACCTCTAGACGAGGTTTTATTATCTCTGGGTTTTTGTCTACCGGTTTAGGGGCAACTTTAGCCCGAACTGGAATTCGAACAGGATATATTTCCGATGAAACCGGTCAGGCGCCCATTCGGCCACCCGGCGCGAATCCTGATGATGAAAGTTTTCAGTCCAAGTGTATCCGTTGTGGAATGTGTGGAATCGTTTGTGAAAATGGTTGCATTCGTTACTTCGGTTTGGACGAAACCGAACACGGGGCTTTGACCCCTTTTATTGATGTTCGTCGTCGATCTTGCACGCTCTGTATGCGTTGCACGCAAGTTTGTCCGACAGGTGCTCTGGACCCCATTGAAGACAAGAAAGAAGAAATTCTTGATAAAGTAAAGATGGGAATGGCGGTAGTGGATCCCCAAAGATGCTTTTCCTATTTAGGTCGCGTCTGTGGATATTGTCATGATGCATGCCCTTTTCCTGGCGACGCTATCGAATTAACCACTCCAGCGCGTCCCTTTGTTTTTGATAAATGTGTAGGTTGTGGGCGTTGTGTTGAAGAGTGCCCGCAGAATCCCCAAGCAATTGATATTCGGGAGGTATTGTCATGAAATACGAATTTGTACCCGGTCGTAAATGGAGATATTTAAGACGTTTTACACAACTCCTTGCGATGACTGCTCTTTTTGTAGGACCGATTCTTGGTGGATGGCAACGTTTAGAACGCAGTCCTTTATCTGCTTGGAAAATGAAGGGGTGGGACCTTCCAGAATGGTTGTCCGATTTACTACCTGTGATGCAGGGTAATGACGTTTGGGATATGACGAAGTTTGTTGGCGGCGGTGGCTCGGTTGATTATTTCGCACTCCCCGTGAGTGATCCTGTTTCTTCGACCGTAGCATTGTTTACATCTGGGACTCATCTTTGGGCGGTGGTCGCCTGGCTTATTCCTATCATTCTTGCGGTTTTTTTAGGCCGGATTTTTTGCGGGTGGTTTTGTCCTTTTGGAGTCCTCGCGCGATTTTTGGATCGCGTGACAGGATTTGTACCAGGGAAGTTCCATATGTTCGAAGCCCCCCATCGTCGTCCAGTGAGATGGGCGGTTTTGTTTGGCGCTATTATTATCGGCGCCTTTGGTGGAGAGTGGGTGAGTTACGTATTTCTCCCCCATGGTCTTTTCCAACTCACCATTTATAGCATGTTATTGCTTGGTGGTTTGGGAGCCGTCGGCGGAGCCTTCCTCGGACTCGTGAGTGTGGGACTTATTTTTGGTTCGACTATTTATTGCGATTCCTTGTGTCCAACGGGGACTGCACTAGGAGCTTTGGGCCGCTTCAAACCGGTGAACGTTACGGTGGTGGATTTGGAGAGTTGCGGTAGTTGTACGCTTTGTCACCGTGCATGCTGGTTGGGTTTGGATCCTACAGATGAACATCCCGAGGCAAAACTTAAAGTTAGTCCTGGTGGAGATTGTGACCTCTGTGCACGATGTTTTACTGCTTGTCCTCGTGACAATATGGTGATCCAAATCGGAAAAAAGGCAGCGATTCTACTTATCATGGTTTCTTCAATAAGCTTCCTTGCCCCACAAATGGCGTTCGCGAAAGAAGCGGTAAAGGCGGTTGAACACAAACCGGATTTAATATTATCGGCCTATAAAGAGACCGAAAAAAGTACGATCGCAGTTGCTATTGTCGATACTACCGGTACGCAATATACGATGGATACGGAAGTATATTTTGGAAGTGAAATTTCGGTCTATGTTGTTCTAGGTTCCAAATTGGGCATGAAAGAGGAAGGACATCGCGCGAAAAAAGGCGAAGTCTATACCAAAAATCTCACGGTCCGAACCTTCCATGGTGGGGAAGAAGATGTGTTGGTTTTCGAGAAAACGAACGCTCCGATTTCCACTCCAAACCGAACGATCTACAAACGAAAAGTCGCCTATCAGTTTTCTCCCGGAGATCGAATTACTGTGGATCCGGTTCCAGGTATCTTTAAAGAGGCGCAAACATGGATTATTCCTGAGGTACATCCTGCGAAATCGGGACGCACGGCATGGTATTTTCTTTGTGCATTATTGGTTGCAGGAGGGTTAATCGCGATGGCCATCGGTTTTGGGGTTGATCCCGAGGGACCTAAAAAGAAGAACCGAAAACGCCGTAAGAAGCGATCAAAAGAGGAAGAGGAATGACAGAAACTATCATCATATGTGGTCAACGCAACTCAGGTAAAACGAGTTGGGTATGTGCACTGATTGAAAGCCTGAGCAAGGAAGGCCTAAAAGTTGGGACGGTAAAGCATACTCACCACCCTTACGATATGGCGGGTAAAGATACAGACCGGCACCAAAAAGCGGGCGCTGATCGCGTTCTTTTGGTTTCAGAAGAAGGTTCAGCTCTTTATCGCCCTTGGTCGTCAGAACCTCGTCTTGATGAGATCGTTGAACGTTATTTCAAAGATTATGATCTCGTCTTAGCGGAAGGCTATCGAACTCTGGAAAATCAAAAAATTATTGTTGGCGAAGATCCCAACGCGAATACGAAGGTGGTCTTGAGGAGAGTTCCTAGGGCGATTGAGGGTAAGATTGAAGATTCCGAGCTTCAGGCACTAACAGAACAAATTATAAAGCTAGTCCAGGGTTGAATCGCCATTTTTACGCTCATTTCCTCACTCCACAAAAAGCGAAAATAACGGGCCTACTTACAAGACTTTCGTTGACAAAGGCCTGAAAAATAAGCGAAATAGAGCATCTGATTCAAGGAGAACCCATGAAGTTTTTAGCCCTATTATTCGCTATTTCTGTATTTTCTTTTTCGTCTTGTGATAGCGGAGTTTGCTCAGGAGGAGATTGCTCTTGTGAGGCAGATGGTGATTGCGAATTCGATTGTCCTGATGGAGATTGTTCACAAGAATGCTCATCTGGCGCTACATGCACCTTTACCTGTGAGGGAGGAGGGTGTAGCCAAGCCTGTAATTCCCAATCTGAAAAATGTGACTTCTCTTGTGGTGGCGGAAAATGTTCACAAGCTTGTGGTTCTGCTAAATCTTGTACCACAACTTGTTCTGGAAAAGCGTGCGCAAGTGATACATCACTAAATAATCTAGGTCTTTAATCTAGCTTTAATTCGGGCTCTCTAAGATTCTTCGGGATAATTTGATTTGAGGTACTCCACATAATCGAGTACCGGAAGGGCGTTCCCTAAATTCCCCTCAATGATTTCGTTTTCGAGAAACGTTTTAAAAAGCCCGATTTTCTTTGAGGGTTTAAGTTGAAACTCCTCCATAAGAATAGCACCAATTCCGGTGGGAAGCGTGGGTATCAAACTCCCCTCTTCGTTCAACTTTTCTATTCTCTCCCTCAGATTTTTTACATCAAAATCCGGGTTCTTTGCTTCTGCAAATGCGCACATTAAATCGAAGTGTGGGTTAAGCTCAATAAAAAGTCTTCGAAGGAAAGGGTCCTCTTTACGAGGATCATATTCGAAAATTCTTTTTTGAAAGCGATTAATTGCACGTGTACCTTTGGCCATTTCATTGTCAAAAGTAAAACGTTTGGCCAGTTTAGCAATCGCTTTATCGGCGTTTTTGATCCCCTTTGAGTCTGCGATTTGATGTAATAAAATCCCCCAACGCAACGTGACATCCTTTGGAGCATTTTGAGCAATCCTAACCGTGTTTCGAAGCGGTTCAGGAACCCGATTGGGAGGATCAAGTTCAGTCCAAAGTTCGGGGAGAATGATGTGAAGCACACCCGTTTCACTCAAGAAATCGATGGCGTGTTGGATGTATTTTCCGACCAGAAGTTTATTGGTTTCCTGCAACCATCGTTCATGACTAATGTCACTGATATTTTTAGAACGTGCACGTGCCGCGTCCTTGAGGAGAGGATCGATTTCAAACCCAAAACGAGAAACAAAACGTGCTACACGAAGAATACGTAGGGGATCTTCGGCAAGAGTTTCCAAAGGATCGGAGACTACCCTTAAAAGTCCACGTTTAAGATCTCCCAACCCATCATAGGGATCAAAAAAATTGCCATCTGCATCTAAGGCGATGGAATTAATACTGAAATCTCGCCGTTTAAGATCTTGTGCGATCGTGGTTCCAAACTTTACTTCTGGATGGCGGCTTCCGCGTCTATAATATTCAGCGGAGCGATATGTGGTGACCTGTACATCTTTGGGAAAGCCCTCCTTCTTTTTCCCTCTTAACGTAGCCCCCACAGTTCCGAATTCGAAACCCATTTCGTAGGTAGAAAAGTGGTTCGTTTTCAGAATTTCCAAAGTTTCTTCGGGAAGTGCGTTGGTACAGAAATCCAGATCGTCAAGATCCTTCATCTCGATGCCCAAGGCAAGATCTCGAACTGCTCCTCCAACAAGGAAAAGGTCCTTGTCGGCTTTTTTAAATGCGTCAAATAAACGTTGCATAGCACAACCTCAATAATGCTCAGAAACCTTCTAATATCAATCTTGGAAAAACACAACTTGTCTCGCGATTTCGGCACTAAACCCACGATTCACCAAATGACGAAATGCCTTCTCTTGTAGTTTTTTTCGTTTCTCGCCTTCTCCTTTTATGGGGCATTTTCTCTCCATTCTGAGAGCAGCGATAAGTTTCCAATCGAGGTCGAGCGCAGATATCGCATTTTCGATCAGGAAAGAGGCGATTCCTCTTCTTTGTAGTTTTTTACGAATTTGATTCGGCCCCCAGTTTTTTTGGGAAAGTAATTCGGATTGCCGATTTGCAAAATCTTCGTCGTTCAGCCAACCTCGAGTTTTGTAAACTTCGATAATATTTTCGATTCGAAGATTTTCGAATTCTCTTTTTCGGAGTTTGTTTCTAAGCTCAAAAACAGAATGAGCTCTTGGCGCAAGAAGGCGTTGGGCAACTTTTTCGAGTTCCAGATCATAGTCATCCCCTTCATCTTTCATTAAAGCCCCATTTTTTTGTCGATATGGGGTAAGAGCCAATCTTGAATAAAAAGCTCCACAATGGTTTCTAAGGTCGAAAGGTGTGAAAGAATATCGCCCTCCTTATCCGCGCTAAGAAAGGCTAAAAACATTTCCACTGAACTTTCGATCATTTGATTAAACCATTCCTGTACACTTTCGCTGGGGAAGGATGGATTTTCTTCGAAAAGAAATTTTTGTATCAAAATATCAAGGAGAGCTGGTGCGGAGCTACTTATTTTTCTCAGATATTCCTGATTTTTGACAAGGAAATCACCGAATTGGTTTGCAAGGTCAAAGTCGAAATCGTCTCCAGAATGATTTTTCAAATCGGTGATAGTGGCGACTATTTCCTTAAGAGACGACAAGAGACGCGTGGTTGCGAGAAAAAAGTCGGCAATCTCGACGCGGTCCTGGTATTCGGCGAAGTAGGCCTGAGTCATTTTTAAGAAACCTTTCATCATTATAGTCTTGGTGGAAAGTATCGAGGTGTCAACCTCGGGTATTCCGAAAGTAAGCGAAGCGAGTCACTTTAATGTCGGATTTGAAAGAGATTGTGTGGGAAAAGGGCTTTACATCCCGCGTAGATCCCGGAAAAAATTACACTTTCCCGAGCTCGAGGGTGTACTCTATAAAATATAAAATATCGTCGTGTTTTAGCTGTTGTGTTCATTTGCCGTGTTGTATGGGTGTTTCAAACTATTGACGTACTCCGAAAATATCACTATAAGACATGATGACTTGGAAACCCGACATATTTTCTTTCGCCGATTATCGTGCATTTTTGCGTGCCTATTATGACGCCGCCAAGGAAAATCTTCCTGCTTTTTCTTATCGTTCGTTCGCCCAGTCTGCAAAGTTGTCTTCGCAAAGTTTCTTACGTGATGTAATTCGAGGCGAAAAGAATATCGGCGAAAGCGGCGCTCGTTTCTCTAAGGCTATGTCGCTTACTAAAGAGGAATCCGCTTTTTTTGAGCTTCTGATTGCGTTTGATCAAGAGAGCCTAAGGGCGGAAAAGAATAAATTATTCTCACGTATTGCTTCAACGAAACGTTTTCGAAACGCGCGACGTATTGACGAGGGAATGTATCAATATCTTTCTCATTGGTACTATCCCGCAGTGCGAGAAATGTTGAGTCGTGATGATTTCCAAGATGATCCCCATTGGATTTCGGCCCAACTTGAACCAAAGGTTGGTGTTCGAGAAGTTAAAAAAGCACTCAAAGTTCTTCTAGAACTTGGGTTTGTGGTGAAGGAGGGGGATACCCTGGTTTCCGCAAATCCGACAATTACCACTGGCCACGAAGCGAGCTCTTTAGGCGTGGTGAATTTTCATCACGAAATGTTGAGACTCGCCGCAGAGTCGATAGATCGTTTTCCGTCCAAAGACCGTGATCTCGGAGCAATGACCATCACGATAAAGAAGGAAGATCTTCCCAAACTCAAGGCTCAGATTCATGCTTTTCGCGAACAAATTCTAAACTATGCAGATGAAGAAGAAGGTGGGGAAATCGTGGTCCAATTTAACACGCAGCTCTTTCCGCTAAATAAGGTGGACTCATGAAATATTTAATATCGCTCATCTTATTTTCAACAATGTTTATGGGGTGCTTAGGCACAGAAGTGGGGAACCCCGAAAAGGAGAACCAAGATGGTGTGGAAATAGATTTCGTACCTCTTGATCGCCAGAAGGTGTTGATTGGGGGTTTGAGTTTATCCAACAACATCGAAATCGATAGTGCAGAACTTGTTATCGATTCGATTCGTTTCGAAAAGTGTGAAGGCCAGGCAGAGCCCAAAGAAGTCATGATTAATACGCCTTTTGTGGTTGATCTTTTTAATGAAGGAAAGGTTGATGCGCATATACTCCTTCCTGAAGGAAAGTATTGTAAGTTGGACATTAAATCGGCGAAGGCGACAAGCGAACTTGAAGACAGTCATGTTGGATTTAGCGTGTTTGCTAAAGGAAGCTACAAGGGCACACCTTTAGAAATTCAATACTCCGGACAGCCGGAAATTAAGTTGCAAGGGGCTTTGAAAATTGATCCCAAGACTAATCGTATTTTTATCGTAATTGACATTGAGAAATGGTTCGCTGGGTTAGACCTCTCAAAGGCTAAGGTTGTGGATGATAAAATCGTGTTGGGCGCTGAAGGAAATACCGATTTACTTGAAGGGGTCGGAAAGAATTTCAAGCGTTCCGTGAATGCTGTGACCGATAAAGATCACGATGAAAAACTAGACTACAAAGAGTTGTTTGGTGATGACGATGATAATAATGAGCGGGAAGACGATGATTAGAACGCGTTCTTTTTACCCTAAAGCCCATTTTTTAATCCTATTTTTTAAAAACTAAATAACTAAAATCGCTTACTTTTTTTGGAGATAACTAACATGAAACTTTTAGGAATAATACTTCTCTTATTATCCGCGTGTGAAGGTACTTTTGATCTTTCTCAAACGAATTTTGAAGACTCTCAAATTGAGGATGATGATCAATCTATAGTCAAAACGAATTCGAATAACGGACAGTTAAACCCGACACAAACGAATCAAGAGAAAGATGGCGCGGCGTTGTATGCACAACATTGCGCGAGCTGTCACGGTGCAGACGCAAAAGGGAATGCGATATGGGAATCTTCCATCGAGGCTTATGAGCCAATCGAAAAAATCGTACTTGAGGGGAGAGGCGACATGGGCGCCATCGCCATCACAAAAAAAGAAAATGCAAAGATTCAAGAGTTCTTGCTTACGCTAGGGACTAAAACCGAGGATTTGGATGGACCTGCTCTTTACTCGCGATATTGTGCGAGTTGTCATGGCGCCGATGCGAAAGGCGCTGCGAAGTGGCCCCACTCCATAGAGGCGTACTCGCCGATCGAAAACATCGTTTTAAAAGGGCGAGATACGATGGACGCGATTCCGATTACCGCAAAGCAAAGTGGAAAAATACAAGAGTGGCTTCTTACTCTTGCACCCGCAACGACGGAGCTGGATGGTCCAGGACTCTACTCGAGATATTGCGCGAGTTGTCACGGTGCCGACGCTAAAGGTGCAGCGAAGTGGCCTCATTCCATCGAGGGTTACTCACCCATACAAAGCATTGTTTTAAATGGGCGAGATACGATGGATGCGATTTCGATCAATGCAACGCAAAGTGGGAAAATACAAGACTGGCTTCTCACTCTTGCGCCGCCGGTATCTCAATTAGATGGTAAAGGACTTTACGATCGTTTTTGTGCAAGTTGTCACGGCGCAGATGCGACAGGTACGGCTAAATGGAAGGGGTCAATACAGGCCTTCGATCCCATCGCAAGTATCGTAAATAACGGTCGAGGTACAATGGACGCGGTACCCCTTGCAGCGAAACAAGTCGAAGATATTCAAGTTTACTTAAATACTTTGGCCCCACCTCTTTCTTCGCTGAATGGGCCCCAAGTTTATGCGCGATTATGTGTGGGTTGCCACGGCGATAAGGGCGAGGGAGATCCTAAAGGTATGCAGATTCGTTATGATGATTTGGAGTACTCCCGATATTGGATTCGCAAGGGTAGAGGAAAAACATTGAATTATGCATCTCCAATGCCAGCTTACGATAAAGCTACGATTTCTGATCAGCAGATAGATGAAATGTTTGCGGAGATCGATAGCGTCGCACATCCCACAGATGGTAAAGGTCTTTACGATCAGTATTGCGCGAATTGTCATGCCGCAGACGGTAGTGGCGGTCCGGCAAGGGAAAATATTCGAGGGGAAATTGACGATTTTTGGAAAAAAACGAGAAAAGGAAAAGGCGGCAGTCAATATGGTCGGCGTTCAAAATATATGAGTCGATGGGATAGCTCACAAATTTCGAACGCAGAAATCGACAAGATGATCGACTTTGCTTCTGGTGGATTTTAATAAAACAAATGAGAAACAATATGCATAAATTAGTTTTAGTCCTTTTGGTTTTATTTCCGAGCTGTGAGAGTGCGTTCAACCCTTTTTACGGTGGACCAGAATCGTCCAGCGACGAGGAAAAGAAAGAGAATACAAAGAACAACGATAAAAACGGAGATTTGGACGGGGAGGCTCTTTATCAGCTTCATTGTTCTTCTTGCCATGGCGCAAGTGCGGAAGGAACCGCGATCTGGGAAGCTTCGATCCAAGCTTACGAGCCTATCGAAAGCATCGTTATTGACGGCCGTGGTACGATGGCCGCAATCGACCTTTCTAAGGGGCAAACGACAAAAATACAAAACTTTCTTCTCACCCTAGGTACGAAAACCGAGGATCTCGATGGTAAAGGTCTTTACGATCGTTATTGTGCAAGTTGCCACGGTATGGACGCCTCAGGAACAAAAATTTGGAAAGGATCTATTCAAGCTTATGAACCCATCGACAAAATTGTGAATGATGGGCGAGGAACCATGGACCCAGTGACGCTTGAAACGAAGCAGGTTGGATTGATCCAAACCTACCTTTTGACTTTGGGAAAAAAGCTGTCTGAGCTTAGTGGTCCAGAAGTGTATTCGCGTTTATGTGTAGGTTGTCACGGAGACAAAGGTGCGGGCGATAAGAAGGGTATGCAACTTCGTTACGACGATATTGAATTCTCGCGTTATTGGATCCGTGCTGGCCGTGACAACACGCTTTCGTATCCTTCTGCAATGCCAAAATATCCTGATACGATGATAAGCAATAAGCAGATCGATGAAATGTTTATGGAAATCGACGCAGTGGCGCATCCTAAAGATGGTAAAGGTCTTTACGATCAATATTGCGCGAATTGTCATGCTCTTGATGGACGCGGTGGGCCCTCTGGAGAGGGAATTCGCGGGGGTGATGAGTACTCTGAAAAAATTCGAAAAGGTAAAGGCGGAAAGAAGTACGGAAAACGTAGGTCATATATGACCAAGTGGTCCAAAAGCCAACTTTCCAATGATGAAGTTTCTAAAATCCGAAATTATGGAAAAGATCTCTAGATAGAACCTGCTTTTATTCTTGAGCTTTGACTCCATAAATTTTGTTGGGCTTTCCATGTTGATGTGCACCCACATCGGGTCCTTTTCCTTCGAAAGGTCCAGAGAATCCCTCAAGGTTCTCGCCTGCTGTATATCCTAAACTGGTAGGGTCTAAGGTAAAGTTTCCGCTTTTCGTTTTCTCATCAAAGCTTGGGGCTCCTTGTGCGTAGGTAGGTTTTCCCTTCATTCCATGAACCTCGTGTCCGTCAGGATAGGCTTTGTTAAGGAGGTCCCAATCGTAGCTAATTTCGATGCTGGTGTTGTTATCAGAAATTGAGTTTCCATGATCCTCTCGGACTTGAACGATGTTGTTTCGGGAGAGGAAATATTTCATCGGTCGTCCACCATCGCCGGCAACTCCTAATCCACCGTATCCGCGTCCTTCACGTTGTAGGATCGTATTGTGGAAGAAATAGGTATATCCGGTCATGTATTTATCATCTCCAGCGTCTCCCGCCTTAATCACGGGGCCATAGAAACGATTTGTATTATTTTCGTTTGCGATAGAGGGTTGGTCAAAAACGTTCCGCCAAATATATAAAGGACCGATCGAAACGGAGGCGTTCCCGATTCCTAGATAGGTGTTATTGATATAATTATTCCATATTCTAACGTTGGCTCCACTGCCTTCAGCCTCGATGCCATCATCGAAACAATCGCTAATATAATTTCCATAAATATCTGAGTCTGGACCGGGCGATCCCTCATATCCATTATTGTGTCCGAGTCCGATAACATCGTTAAAATAATGTCCTGGTGAGGACCAAAATTCGTTGTATCGAATGACGATATTTCCCTCATAAGCAAAACCTAAAGAGATTCCTTGAGGACCTTCAGGATGTTTATCTTGGATCCAACTATTGGATCCCCAAGTCGGATCATGAATTTTATTGCGCTGGAAAGTGGAACTCACCACCGCAGCTTCGTCCCAGCCGTTGTAGATAGCGGCTTCATAATCTACGGCATAAGGGTTGCCGCCGTCATCCCCAGAATCTTGTAGATCTTCATTCGCAACGCGGCCCCATGCACTAATATCCATATCTTCGATAGTAATAAATCGGGTTGTAGTACCTTCATCAAATTGGATTGCGCTCTGTTTAGCGTTCTTTAAGGTTAATCCACGTACGATTACATATTTCACTTCTTTGATGAGGATATTGTGGGCTGCTTTTTTCTCAACATCGATTGTGGCTCCTGTGCCATCATAGAGAACGTAGGCGTCCTTGGTGCCAGATTCGGTGATCTCCAACATCTCGTTTTGAGAATTAATTTTAATCGTTTTACCTATGGGAGGGTTTTCGGACCATGTGGTTGCGGCCAGAATCACCGTGGGCTGACCCTCAAGTTCCAGACGAAGGTAGTAATCCGTGTTGGGTTTTAGATGCACAAGACTTGCGCGATAGTCCGCTTTGTCAAAACGTTTTTTTGTTACAGGATTAATACCTGCATCTACCGGATTGTATTTCATAGGATAAGCTTTGATCCATTCAGAATCCCCTTGGAGCTTATAAGAGAGATGTGCTTCTTTTGATTTTTCGCCGCCTGCTGGTGACCAATATACTCCAATGCTGTGGTAGGTGGCGACGGTAAACATCTTGTCGTTCTGTTCTAATGTGGTTTCAACCACACTTCCTTTATTGGTATGGGTTGTGTTGTTCGTCTTTTTTTCGTTGTTGTTTATACTGTTAGTGCTTTTGTGGTTCGTTGATCGATTATGGGTTTGTTTGGAGTTATGGTTAAAATTATTAGTCTGTCCATCTGAAATATCGCCATTTCCGATACAACCAAAGGTGAATACCGAGATAAGCACGAAAAGGGTTCGCATAATTTCGCCTCTAGAAAGGATAAACACCAGTTTACCTTGTTTGGGTGAAATAGTAAAAATACTGAATTGCAGATGTTTTTGTTAAAAAAAGGGAAAAAAAAGAGATTTTTGTGTTTATAAACTCTAAGCAAAGAGCTTTCGCCCATAATTTGGATCTCTTTCTTAGGTTTAGACGATTATTCGTTGACGAAAGCGGGCTGGTGCCTAATATACAGCCGCCTATTCTACGTTTTTACGAGTGAATTTATGTTTGGTGCTATTTCAAAACTCTTCCCCTCTGCTAATGACCGTTTTCTCAAGAAAATTCGGCCAGATATCGAGCGAATTAATGCGTTAGAACCGAAGTTTCAGGATATGTCTGAACAAGATCTTCGCGGTCAGACAGCTTTGTTCAAAGAAAAATTGGAGAAGGGAGCTGCTCTTGATGATATTTTGCATGAAGCGTTTGCAACCGTGCGGGAATCAGGAATTCGAGCATTGGGGATGCGCCATTATGATGTGCAACTTATCGGTGGATTGGTGTTGCACCAAGGCCGTATCGCCGAAATGAAAACCGGAGAGGGAAAGACACTTGTTGCGACACTCCCGATGTATCTGAACGCCTTGACGGGAAAGGGCGCTCATCTCATCACGGTGAACGATTATTTGGCTTCTCGTGATGCGGAATGGATGGGCCGCCTATATCGCTATCTCAATCTTTCGGTCGGTACTATCGTGAACGATATGTACGAGGAAGATCGTAGAGCCGCATATGGATCCGATATCACCTACGGAACCAACAACGAGTTTGGTTTCGATTATCTTCGCGATAATATGAAATATAGTTTGGAAGATTACGTTCAGCGCGATCTCCATTATGCAATCATCGATGAAGTCGATTCGATTCTTATCGACGAGGCGAGAACGCCTTTGATCATTTCAGGAAGCGCCGGGATTTCTACGGAGCTTCCTTATACTGTGAACGAATTTATTCCTTACCTAAAAAGGGATGAAGACTATTTGGTTGATGAAGAACATCGTTCAGTTTCCTTGACCGATATCGGCGTTGAGAAAATCGAAGAAAAAATGCAAGTGCCCAATCTTTATGAGCCAGCAAATATCGAAATCGTACACGCAGTGGTCAAAGCGCTTCAAGCTCATACGCTCTATAAAAAGGATGATCGTTATATCGTTCATGAAGGCGAAGTGATTATTGTCGATGAAAATACAGGTCGCCCGATGCAAGGGAGACGTTGGTCAGACGGTTTGCATCAAGCGATTGAAGCCAAAGAAGGCGTTGAGGTGCAAGA
>JAUTBZ010128761.1:0-14527 GCA_032361785.1 Lepetodrilus galriftensis | reverse complement strand
CTCTCTCTCTCTCTCTCTCTCTCTCTCTCTCTCTCTCTCTCTCTCACACACACACACACACACACACACATACACACTAGAACAAACACGAAAACACACATGACGCACATGCACGTATGCATGTTAGGACATAGAGGCTAGCTCCATGTAACAATAAACAAGTTCTGCAATTTATCATACATTTGTTAAAATGCGACTTTCACATACCAATACTATTTAGTATACTGACTTACAAGTATTAATACACTGCCGAAATTCTTAATATTTAATATCTGGTTTACACAGACTAACACCAATTTACAATTGTAGATGCATCACCAACTAGTAATTAAGGACAACAATATTGTAAACAATGGTACAACTTTAAATATGTTAACAATAACACATTAACAAATACATTTACAACAAGTGCAAAACAGTACAAGTGCAAAACAGTACATAAACATGTATTTAGAGGATATGCAATGTGCTCACTATAGTGATAACCTAGTTTATCTTCACTGGATATCACTGGATACATGTTATAATGTCCATCCTGCACTCTGCCGTTAAAACAACAACAACAATGTCCGACTGATTTTATGTGAAATTTCTAGCACTTGCTTACCGAATGTTGATTAAAACAATTCGATTTTTCATATGGCAGTATATGTAATTGTAAAGCTAAACACAAGTGAATACCGTAATATCTACGAGTACCAACAAAACAATGCATCAATTTAATGTGGCATCTAAATAACATTTTGAAAAATAAAATTAATTATATATGAACAAAAGAAAACACACTATTCGGTGTGACCAAAATGATATTGTCTCCACAAAAAGGTCTTTTCCTTAACATGTTGCGCTGACATAGAAAAAAATATCATTGTATATTTATATTCAATTCCAAATGTTATCTGATCAAATGAATATTCCTCCAATATATTAATTGATTGTGAAATTAATTAATATTTTGTTTTTAGAATGGATTACATGAGAGGTGTGCTCTTTTGAGCTTTCGAGAATGACATCATCATCTAGTGATGTGGCGAGGAACAGGCAACGGCAATGAGACACGGATTATCAAAGTCTATCACCTTACTTGTATTAATATATTAATACATGAAGGAAGTTCAAATGTCCAGGGAGATAACTGGCGCAATTCAGAATACATCATCAGTAGTATAGCACTACCTTGTGTTGTAAACGCATTACTATATCATGCTATACATACATCGTATTGTACATGTCTGAGTATACCTGCTAAATCTATTCATCTCGTATTACAAATATCTTAATATTCGTATTACAAGTGTCAACATACCTTGTATTACAAATGTCTAAAAGCTTCATAATACAAATATCTAACTAAAATAGCCTTCATATTACAAATGTCAATAAATACCTAGCATCATAAATCCATACCGTAGACCGCTGGTATTAAAAAATGTATTCAATACCCAGCAATACAACTTTATTAATACTGCACACAAATAGCATACATGTATGCGTCGTAGCACAATATCCAAATCCGTTTTATTAATATGTGTCACAAGAGTATAAATATACTTATGTTACAAATATACACATACCTCGTGTCGCAAATACTTCTTCCTTGTTTATCCACATCTCGTTTTACAATTGACAAAATTCTACGCATTACTAAATCATTAGAATGCATACATAATTACCTACAAACGTACACATGCCAAATGGTGTACCTCTGATTATATATTCTTATGGATTATTAACATACTTCCTGGTAACATTTTCTAAATCCTACGTATTGCGCGGTTTTATTTTAATGGCAATTTGGGTTAATATATTTGCATATGCCTTTTACTTCAATATACAATTCAGTGTTGGAAACAGTCGTGAGTATTAGTATAACACCGAGAACGGCAGTGTTTCACATAATCTTTAGCACCTCTGAGAACTAATTAAGTTACTAATTTTTAAGTCTGAAAAATAGTATGTCATCGCACATTGAGGACAAGTGTTTCACAAGTATACAAACTGACATTACTTGAAATGTTACAGGATTAAAATATTTCAAAATAATTGAAATTATTCAGTCGTTGTGTGTAGCTCAATAATTATTCATTTATACATTTTATTTTATTTATTTATTATGTATATTTAAGGTCTACATGAGTTTGTACATTTCTATTCGTAATTGTATATACTAGTATATATAGATTATTCACCATGGTGTCTTTTAGGTCATTAATGGCCCGGTGCTGCGCCTAAACATTGAATAGTTTATGTAAATACATGTATGTGCTTCCACAGGACACGATAATAAACTATCTTATTATATAAATAATAATAATGTGCTTACAACTTCAATAAATGCGCTCTTGCAATTTAAATCTATTTGCTCTCCCATGAAAATGAAGAAGCAGCAGAATTAAGGAGAAAAGACAAAGAAGGAAATAAAAACAGACTCTTTATTTTACGTCTGATACGTGGATAACGTTAGCTCTGCAGAACTTTTATTCTGACTAGGAAACAAGAGGGATACATACATGATGTAATCTTGGTTGTACTTTTGATTCTGGTGAAAAGTTACATGAACATCTGCCAATATTCCTTGATCGTGATAATAATAAAGACCATCCTTCTTGATTGTATTAATAAATTGTGTCGCACTTTTGATTAACTGTAAAGTTAAAGGCAAACATAAAGAATTGATTACCCCTTGAGTAAAGATTGTGGTGTCATAGTTAGGTATAGGTCATGTCTGAATCCTCATGTTAATATAAGCCTTTCTTCCGGTGGTGATGCAATTATTTTGTACTCTCGATTCTGGTTATAACACGTATAGGCTGTATTTCTTGATCACGATGATAACAAAACCCGTACTTTCTGGGGTGAAACAGGCCCTATACTTCTTGACTGTACATGTATGTACAATGCACTTGTGATTGTCATTGAAACTAGTACTTATCACCGTCACGACACACGTTTTCATTGTAATAATTAGTGTGCTACCCTGTGCGTTCACCTACTTGCTAGTTTCATAACCTGCATGTATACATTAGTGCGTTCCCTGTAAGTTTTTCGGGCTAGTACTGTACAAAGGTCTGTGTTAGCAGCCATTATCAATGTCATACCATATGTACTGTGAGTGGTCACATGGACAAAATAAAAGTTGAAAGTTGAAAAGCTACCGTGTATTAGTCCATGCGTCACAGTCTCAGTACTACTATGCTACCTTGCATGTTTGTATGTTACCATACGTGTCAGCATGTTACCATGCGTGTTAGACTGTTACCATCAGCATACATGCCGGTGTTAATCATGAAGATCGATGTGTTACTCTGTATGGCATTATGTTACCATGCTTGTTCGTATTTAAGCTGCATGGCAATGTGTGCAATATCCTGCAAAGTAATGTTTCTGGACAATGACATCACAAAGTGTTTGTTACCGTCTGACAGTAGAACAGATACGTTCAGTCTCGTGTAAGTTTTCTTTCAGTAGAAAAATATCGTTCGCACCTTTAGTTAATACACTTATTTGCCATTTACAAATATAATTCTTAGTTACATCCTGTATATCCCACGTAATTTCTTAAATTAATAACTATTGATAATAATGATGTTCATACCCCATCAAATCATAAACCATAAATGGACTGCTTGCGCGTTGTAATTTTAGCTATCTAATATTGATACTGACAATTTCGTTCACAAGGTCATAAGGCGTGGCTTGTCATACCAGCGTGTGAGCATTGCAGACGTGCGAATATTTATGAAAAACGGCTCTTCTACATGGATGAAGCCATTCTAAAAAAATGTGTCCTTTCTCACACATCAAAACTATATCTCCCCACTTGGTTACTTGCTACCACGCGACCCGGTGACGGCGATTCCCCCATTGTTCAGCCGTAATCTAACGTTCAGCGATGTGCTCGCTTGTATGAGGATATAACCAATCACAGCGCACCAGAAATACAGACCTCCGCCGTGAGCGCGTCTTCATTGGCTGGATTCTGATGAATCTATAAATAACAAACCAAAGTAAATAATACCGGCTGGCTCTCTGGCAGATCACGTGACAAAGTCGATTTCCAGTGTTGGGGGATCGCAGTCAAGCTGGATATTTCCTGTGTTTTACGCTAAAAGAAGAATAGAGCCGAGCGCACAGTAAGTACATTCTAAAGTATTGGTCATAAGAATTAATAATTCGTAATATCTTAATATTTCACATGGTGTTTGGACGGACGATAACGCAAACCGCCAGGCTGGGCTAACAACGGAATATCCAACATGGCGTCTATCGCGACTCGCCAGACGAACAGGGCCTGCCTAGTGGATTGACAATTTAGCGAGGCAATGGCGTCCGTTTATATTCCAGCACCGCACAAGGCATTAACAACAGCGCTCGCGTCTTTGTGGTAGATAATATTTTCATTTCTCTATTATTCGTCAAAATAGTTTTTGATATGGTGCCAAACCGACCTACCGCATAAGCATCGTCTTGACTGCGTAAACAACGTCGCAGAACAGACCTGCTGGCGCATCCACACATAAGGTCGTTTATCTCGGATTAACACTCATCTAGATTGGTGACATTGTGGAATTAAAGAACACATCAACGTTGTCAACAGTTTTATCAGCCCGAGCTTGCCAATGCTAATATGAACATATCTTGAGTTGAAGAATACACATTGATCTGCTTCAAGTAAACGCTATATTGTATGCAATGCACATAGAAATATATTGCCGTCTATCAAAATGCAGTGTTGGAAATGCTGATAGTTGTAGCAAAACCAGCGAGTTAAATGCATTGGATGATTTCCGTGATCAGAGGAACGCTGTCGGACACCACACACAGCTGATGACGGACGACTATACAGTGACCCAATATATTGACTGGCGAGCGCTAGCACGGGAGAAAAAACGATAGTGGATAGCCAGTAGACAACAACAGCTTTTGTTATCCAAATAATCCACGGCAATTTCCGAGGCTAATTTGCCGGACTCAGTGGACTGTGACGGTCCCAGCATTGTATACAAGGATTAACGTGGTGTTATACGTATGCACTTTTCTCGTCAACCACAAAGTGGACCTATGCATAACCATAATCGGCGATAATCATCGCGGTACCCAATCAATGCCTTCTCTAATTAGCATTACTACCTTCACAGCACTACTGACGTCTATTAACGGCCAAATATACAACACATTGCGTAATTAATGACAGGCAGCATATAATCTTGCTGTGTTGGTGTAATGGTTGTGCTGACACTATATCGGCAATGGTCGTCATTATGATATATACCAGTAGATTTCAAATGTATGTAGAATAGCAATCTAGTAATTATATCGCAATTAGCAATGATCTAGAATATTATTTCGAAGGTAATTAATTAAAGAGGATACATTTAATGGTAGGCATGTATACGCATCCATATTCTATATTGTACTAGTAATAGTACATAGTATGTAACGCGCAATATCAATTTGCATTCTATGCGGAATAGATACGAATTCTCAAGTCTACAAAACTTGCTTCTATCGTTTCTTTCAAACTATTGGATCCACCACGATTTCTTCCAGTTTACGTTATTAATACGATGTCTTGGATAGTCGGGTATTGAACTCCGATACTCGCCCTTAGAACGTGAAACCGCCGTGTATTGTCCCCACCCTCCTACGGACTCAAGGGTCATTTATATCAGCTGACGTTCCGGAGAAATGTCCATCTTGTCTGTGAAATGTAATTATATTGACGTGAGGCTGTCCAGGGGGTTGGGGGTTGTAACTGAAGCTGAATCCATTATTTATGCTATACTAATAGCATAGGTTGTCAATTTGTGGCTTCTTAATTGTAGCCATTTGAACACAATAACCACGGAGATGTAAGTATTTCTGGTATTGGTCGATAGATGTGGGTTACCATGGCTACCATTTAGATACAAGTTTCGTACACGTATACGTCCTGGCGGGAGATAAACTAGTTAATGTATTATATAATATATAGTCTTGCGAGCACGCAGTAACGTATGGTACATATAGTCCACACTATTAATTAATGGTACATTTACTGCAATATTTCAACATTCGAGACAAGATCAATACAAAACCCTACTTTTGTAACAAAAATGACATCCTATCGACGACGACTCGAGCAGTCTCCTCGCCGTATTACTATCACTGAGCACGGCATGCTGACTGAACGTTCATCAATTAACAAATGGCATGTTCCTTTCGTTTGCTCACGAAATATTGCAGTTCCGCCATCAAAGACCGGCTTGAATTACCCCAAGTGAATTTGGCATCTCGTCAATCAGAGACGAGCGAGGGAGTAAATATTCATTAATTAGCGACAGCAGCAACAGAAGTACCTTCCGTCCTCGACAGGGGACAGCCCTGTATTCAGCTGGTATTGCTTGGGACGATTACCACCTAAACATATGATCGTCTGATCAAACCACGCAGACGACCAATGACCCTACACATATCACGTGATCTAAAATGTTTCGCCGACATTCGAGGTGGCGGACGGGAATTGTTTCATTGTGGCATTTCAGAGCACGTTGAACTTGAAGCAATTTTTGCTTCAATTCGTTCGCTTGTCGGCGTATTTTCGATTTAGGTCACACTCCAGAGTAGCCACTAGACGGAGAACGTTGCACATGCTTGTATTATGTAAATAACCACTGAACTCGTGACCTCTATTCATCTATTCTGATTGGTTAACCGTTACTATGGTGATTTCTCAGAATGACGGCATAACTGTATCGCCTTGATGAATGACGTAACGAGAGCTCTCGAGGACCCTAATTTGCCGTGTTACTTCACGTGTACAAACAATTTACAAGGATGCCGGCTGGGTTTTATTCGATACTATCCCGCGGACCTAGGTACAGTAATAGCACGCCAGGAGACGGACGGAGATAAGGGTGATGGATATATCATCTTATAAATATTAGCAAACGCAGGGCCTAAATATTTATTTATGTTGATCGAGAAAACTAGCACAACAGTGGTATACATAATCTAGACCGTTTCAATCATTGCACCCTTGCCATTACATTTACTTTAATTAGTATAAATAAAAGTAACTACACAATACGGGTTTTCATAGATTACCCCTAATCGAAATAAATTATTTAAAATAGTTCATGCATGCAAGACGCATATAACAATTTTCTAAACCATGCTTTGCTTATTCTGTAATGTGATATGTCATAACAAGTCATCTACACTACATCCACAACCAGCTGACAACATAATACTGCCCTGCCTTGTGGGGAATTAAATATTAATATACAACTGTATAGAATGCCTTTGTCTGCGTGAGTGACGACAGTAGTACAACCTCCACGAACATGTATACTGTGTTGTTCCGACTGCTCCCAACAGCGTCATCTACGAGACCTTACTAGTCCAGCTATGTTTCGTTCTTCCAAGTCCATGAAGTCAGCTGAATATCTATGTAATTGAATATATGTTGCCAATTGTTGGAACTCGACATGCCACGTTATCTAGCTAAGCCCTCAAATCTCATCAATTTAGCGAGGTAGCCTGTTCCACGTGTTCGGTAACAACGCATGCTTGCGATCAATGTATACGACTACGGCGACTGTACCATTACTGGGCCAATACTGGGGAAAACGTCCATCTTAACGTCATTGGCATCTAACGTCATTGCCAATGATTGGTTACCTTGTGTTATCCTTCCATCATGGACCAATGGAAGTTTGTACATGGCACTGGTGTTTGTCACCCGACATTGGTGAGCAGTTGATGATGCCATAGCGGCTAAGGGAAGTAAATTGATTCATTGCATGGAAGCGGGGATACCCTGACTCTGTGAAAACCTCATGCGTGGATAACGTAGTAAGGGGGATTAATCTCTTATCATCACATTGAATAGGAATCGCATTAATTTTACCATTTATTATGCATGCGCTGACACTATTGACGACGGACTGAATATTGAAGTCCGCTGTCACAATTACTGTTCAGTTATATCCCCATTAATTCCCACGATTGAGGGTTCTCACGACTGGAAATAATTTATCTGCGATACTATTGTCAGTATTGAAACCTAGACTATAGTACAATACACCTAACCAGCATGCTATTTCACAATAGTAAACGCTCCTTCCTTCCTGTTTTATGTAGACTACCAAATAACGCCCAAGTTCAGAATACTCAAAGTTTGAAAATGTTATCAAACCGAAATACTAATTTTATAATTAATTATACTTAATCTTATAAAATAGTGTGCGTATGACTAACACACTTTCACGCTAAACGTATAATTAATATACTAGTAATTTTAATATGTTCTTTATTTCATGTGTAATCAAATAGGTATTTTAAAATTCGTATTCTTGATATTTCATGATGATAATTATTAAATATATATTTATTAAAGTTAGATACATGTTCCATATGACTATCCATATGAATATCCATTAAAATATAAAAAAATAACCATATAATGCCTTCATGAGAAACAAAATGTTATTATTTTGTTTGTTATGTTCTCAGTATCATTTTGTTATTTATTAGCTTGATATCAATGAATCATTCCAATTTAGCTGCTGTTATTGACACTTCCTGTGAGAAATGGTGCCACTGGTTACCGTTGCTAGGTTGACAAGCATTACCAAAGCTTCTTGCTCAATCGGACCAATGTTCTCAATATGCCGGTGTCGTGACTCAAATTGACACTAGGTCGGAAAACCTCGCAGTGTTTAGAGCCATTTCGGCACTTTCCGTGCCCTCCTCAATATTGAATTGATCCGCTTGGGATTAAGAAAATGCCATTTGTTTTTTTCTCCCAATGAAGATGTGTTGGCTGGCCTGGAAGCCTGGGGGCCTGGATTCTCAGACCCCAATGAATGTCAGACGGGCCTCCATTAATTATACACTGTACAGCCCAGGGCCCGACTTTCCCCTCATAGAAAGCCTATCTCGCTACACTGAATTAAGCCCAAAGATTACATTATCTCATCACTTCGTCGAGGAAAGGGGAGGAACGCTTAGATGGTGTCTTATCGATTCATCTCTGTGGTTCCATAATCTATCTTCCTACTACTATTCCAATCGGATATATTTGGCTTACTGAAAGAGTTTCTGCAGGTACATCCGGCGATGACCAACGACAATCCAGCACGGCGATTAAACATTATGCCAATCTCGCCAATATACATTAATTATCACCTGACTTGCTCGTTATTTTGATTATCCATACATACATCTATATTTCCACGTTACTCCAAACTGGCTAAGATTTTCTAAAAATCAATCCAGTTTTAATTCATCACACCGGTAGTATATCCCCATGCTCATGATAGTTGACCTGACATTGCGTCACTGTGGCCGTGGACCTGCGAGGGATCCCCTCTAGATAGCACTGTGTCAGATCTCCTCTAGTCTAAGTGGTTAGATGAGGCCTGACGTGCTCCGGTCCCTCCCAGATTCCCCGGCCCCGGGCAATATCCCTCCCAGTCTAATGGCGCTGCACCGCTTGCCGCTAATTGTATTTGCATAGGCGTGCAAAATAACAATATTAATATCGCATTGGGGAGGAGGCATGAAGTTAATGTGCGTCTTTCCTCTAAAAATCGCGCCTTATAAATTACTAAATGAGGGAAACAATACCTGTTTCTATATATTCAACAATAGCTGCGAGCATGTTTCGTATGTTGTTTGCAGAATTCTGAGTTTGTGGAAAATAGTAACGAATGCTACTTTGTTAATAATGAATATAATCATACGGTCTACTTGTGTTGCTTCGGTTACTTACTCGCTATTGAGTTATTCTTAATCTTGTAGTCCGACACCCGCGACAATGCCCTCTCAAGCCAATTAATCTTAACATTTATTTAAATGCTCGTATATCTATCGAACGTGCTTATTAATTTTGCATTTATCGATGTGATATGCATTGTTCATGCATACTTTAGTATAGATTCATTGGTGTCTACCGGATATCAGTAGCTAAGATTGTGTTTAAAATATCAACATAACGGAATAATAACTGTTTGCTTATAAGCTACACGACAATCACATACACGTTTTTATGGGAACAATTGCGCATCCTAGCCCAGTCGGTAATGATATTGATCTTAATCATGCCACTTTAAACAACACAATACGAATTTAAAAGTAAATATAAACGGCAACTCGAATCCAGAATGTGATACAATTACGATACCATAATATCGATTACTAGAATCGATATTGTTTGGAACTGTTTTACTTCGTTAAATGTTATACATGCTGATGTTCTTTTCGGCGTTTTTCTCTCCGATATTCTTCCCTATAGTTGTTCAGAATCTACGCAATCTTACCGTGTCCAATGTCGCTGGTATTGTTCTCGGCTCCCTATACATCAAACATAACACATACTAATTTTCATCTCCTCTGTTTCAGATGCATCGAACAACGCGCTTAAAGATAACTGACCTGAACCCTCATCTGATCTGTGTTCTGTGTGGGGGATACTTCATCGACGCTGCCACCATCATAGAATGCCTGCATTCGTGTAAGTCGACCCCCGACTGTGACGGCCTAAATATAGCTCCTCGTCTTCGATTTTTAGCTTTACCTTTCTGAGAGGAAGATTTTCAGTTTAGTCTGGAGGATGGACGTGGATCTGGAATCGTCATTGGGATAGCACTATTGAGTGAGGTGCTTAACCCAGCGGCGAGGTTTGATCTGCAGACGCTGTTTATAAATACAATACACATGGATCAACGGAATTTACGAGTTTAAGTGATGTTCCAAGAGTTTTTGTTCTTCCAATCGGGTACTGCCCAATAGTTTAGGTACTCGCAACGGTATTTCGTTCCAGCACCGCTAACACACTTAGACAAGTCACAGTGAATTTATTCGATCGTAAATAATATGATTCCATGACATACTACATTCTTGTAAAGTTATTAATTTATAATTAATACAGTATATTAGAATTACAGATGTAAGTTTTTGAAGCTAGAGATGTTATTTCAAAATTTATGTTTATTTTCTAGTTTGTAAAACGTGCATTCTAAAGTTCTTGGAAACGAGCAAGTGTTGCCCGATCTGTGACGTCATGGTTCACAAGACAAGACCCCATCAGAACATCCGGTAAGTGTACTATGCCACGGACCTTCACGTTGTCTGCCTGTGAGATTTCAAATCTAGGTTCCTGTTCTGTGAGATGAAGTCTGTCTTCTATACTCTGTTCATCTCCACGCATGCTATATTAACTCAGACAGTGATCTATACTCTCATTTCCTCTTTCCTAAACCAGTGACATTTGTTTTCCAGGGCTGACAAGACTTTGCAGAATCTTGTGTACAAGTTGGTTCCGAGATTGTATAAAAGTAAGTCGGCTTTATCCCACCTAGAAATAATGCATCCGAAAACCGCACCTGATTTCCGCTAATTGAAAATGTTACAGATTGCGTCTTAATGTTACAGATTGCGTCTTAATGTATTTCTTGAAATAAGGGTAATTACGCTCTTTCAATGAACTATTGGTTTTCATTTTCCTCTGCCATGTAATTAAAATATTACTTTACCATATGAAATCAATAATGTGTCCTTACACAACATGTGGGAAATTGAATACTAGTCCCGGATTGATCTTTACGCTATTTTGTTTTCAGGCGAAATGAAAAGTCGTCGGGAATACTATGCCGCCCACCCAACAGCAGGTAATAATTTACGTTACCATGTACGTTACCATGTACTAGCATTTACCTTTGTTCTGTCTAAACAGTCGTACTTCAATATTGTGCACACTGTTAGAGATTTCGCACCTGGTTCCGGACTTAACATAGCGATCTTCATGGTGCGTTATTAACGGGTCAACATCTCGTACTTATTAGAAAAATGTCACTCTCGCACAATCGTCTCATCTGCTTTTGGGAGCTCCTGCTTCTGTTAATTGAATACAGTATTTATTTTAAGCTTGTCAATTGTAATGAAACTGCACAGTGAAGTAACTCCACATATATTGCATACATACTGTGTAAGCATGGCGTATTAACGGGTTCTGAGAAGTTCAATTAGTCTAAGACTTGGAGACCATAAACCAGCAGCAGTTGTCCGGACATTACGTTAGCTAACCCGTCTGTCTGCCTGCACAGGTGCGCCAAAGCCCCCCAGCGAGGCTCGAGGGGACGAGATGGCGGAGCGATTCATCTACACAGCGGACGAGAACATCAGCTTATCCCTGGAGTACTGTCAGGAGTAAGTGTCCAGTCGTTGTCCAGTCAGTATTATTAAATAGGAGCCAGCAAGTGGTCAGCGTAGGCCACCAGCGTCAGAAGTTAGATTCCTGTATTTCATGGCTAACCGCTCTTCGTCACATAGGCCTACTAAGATGGTTAAACATTTCGTTGTGTTAGGAAAATTACAAATTACTGGTACAAGGACTACTGGTTAGCTACCTATGCCCAGTACCAATTATCGTCACCACCCCGTCATAGCGTTTCCGTTTTCGAGATTGATGTGGAATACGGTATGTTTTAAACAATTCCCAATACTCGGCAGTAGAGGATAATTGGAGGAACAATTGTATTTGTCTTTAAACTAAACACCAAATAGCTTCAAAACTTGCATTACGGTGAAAATAGCAGTGGAGCATTGATCACGTGACTAAACAATATTTCGATTGTATTTGTTTCCATTATATCCTTTCATATAGTTGGGGCATATCGATATTTCTTTCACCTACACAATGTACAAACAAAGGCATCACCCTCTCTGTTTGTCATTGAGATCGTTTCAAAATGTCCAATTGTAATTACATTATTTCACCAGAAAATTACACACCCGTCCATTTTCTAGTGAGGCGATAACTGGTACTGTTAGAACAGCTGTTAGAACACTTATTTTCACCTCCTTTTCTGGCGTTCACTCGCACTATGACCGAAGCGGCGCAGATAACTGAATATACCATCAGGTCATGTTATTGTCATTCATGAGCCATAGTAAGTTTAACGAAGTTGATGTTCGTATTAAGAAAACAATTATCTATGAATACGTTCATAGGCGATAATAGGTTGATACCCAAAAGTATTTGTTAGCTTTGATTGCTCATCTTATCGTTGCAAAATTACAGATTCCGCAGCGACATTAAACTCCATATTCACTCTCATCTAATATCAAGAATTAAGAATTCTTAGCTTATGTTTTGCCAGTGGAAAGCTTCTTCGCCAATGTATAAATAATAATGATCTGCTATCAACTAAGTATTGACAATGAATACAATAACACGGTAGTCCATTCAGAAAGAATTCGGCTTTCAATTTAAAATACTAGTAGGCCTATATAAACTGAGATAATTTAACAAAGCGTCTCGTGCAACCGACACGATAAATACTCTACCATTGGGTGTGCATGTATATAGCATGTATGCTCTTGTTTATGTATGACATGTAGCGATCAGGGTGTCGTTGCTCAGAACTATTGTAGCCTACAATTATTGTAACGTCAGCGCTTTTTATTGTGGCGGGAGCCCAGTTACAACTATTGTAGCGCTACAATTTTCTGAGTTGTTTTTTTCATTACCTGAAGACGCTTTTAATCAGCCTGTATGTGGGGCATGTTCAAGTTGCGCAACTTCCGTTCAAAGTGTTCTATACACACTAACATCCGCTGAGAGTGGAGGAAAAACGCAATTACAATATTAAGTTTGGCTTCCGTATGTCATTCACTGTCAAAAGAAACAACATGATAATATCATTGATTTTAATCTAGCATATTTAGCTATTAAGTACGAATGTAAATAACACGACACGGCACACATTGGTTTTCACCTATGTTGAATACGTTTCACGTGCATCGTGCGGAAAATGCATGCTACCTTATTATTTTGTTTTGTAGGGTAGGGATTGGGGTAGGGGTTCCAATGATGATAAATAACAATTAACTGGCTCACTTTTGTTGATAGATTATGCAATGTATCTTTTTATTATATTTACACATTTTATTATCAGAGGAATCCCCGATCCTGAAGTGTTGAGAAGGCTGAGACATGATCACATTAAGAAAGGAATTTCCAGTCCCAAGAATGGCGAGGTAGGTCATAGGAAATATTTGATAATAACTTTATTTTTCTGTGGGATCCATGTTGGTCACTAATCCTGGCAAATGGCGCCAGTTGTTCCTCAACTAAATGATGTATTTACAGTAATCACGATACATTAATTGAGCTCTTATTTCTTTCAGAAGAGAGACATTCGCTATTTGCAATGTCCGGCGGCAGTTACTGTGGCGCATTTGAAGAAGTTTGTTAAATTGAAATACGACCTGCCAAATACTTACCAGGTAATTATTGTCAAATCAAATAGGGTTATTCTCAAAATTCACATTATAGTGACATAGAGAACATACAATACAATACAATTCAATATACAGTAGGATATAAAGGACTATTTGAATAGTAGTAGTCCATGTTTCACAAAATTTGCAATCAGCAGAGGTGTATAGTTACAGTTCATAAGACATATAAATTCATGAATAGTAGGGTTGTTACAGTAGTAATTAGGCAAGAATGATTTGCTAATGTGAGACAAGTTTG
>JAUTBZ010128739.1:0-14528 GCA_032361785.1 Lepetodrilus galriftensis | reverse complement strand
GTTCAATCAAGGTTTCGTCACATGTGACGAAAAGCGGCTCAAGGGTGAGCGAGAAATTCAAAGCAATCCCCTTCGATCCTGCAATAGGATGATGTCTTTTGATTATCCGTTTCACCAAATCTGAAAAATCTATTTCGGTCAAAACCAATTCGTTGTCAAGCCGTGCAGAGGCACTCATATTCGAAATCAGTGAGGCAATATAATGTGATTCCTCCAAGGTTGTTCTTACGATTTCCTTCGCTTCTTCAGAAAGTTCGATGCTCTGTAAACGACGTAATCGATGTTGAAGAACAGTAACTGGAGTCGCTAAATCGTGGGTCGTATTTGCAACGTATTCTTTTAAATCTTGGTCTCGTCTTTCCGTCGTTGCTAACGCATTTCCAAAAGCTCTTGCAAGTTCATCCAACTCATCATCTTTAGTGTAGAGCGTCATATCAAAGCCCTCCTCGCCGGAGATTCTGACAGCCCCAGTTAACCTGCGAATACGACTTACTAAAGGCGCCGAAATAACAAACCCAAGAGCGACAAGTATAAATAATAATATGAGCGTTTGAATAGTAACTGGCTTTAGTACTTTTCTATCAGAATGCATTTTCCACTGGAATAAAAAAACCGAGCATTTTCCTTCTTCCGCGATTTTCCTTGCACTTTGACCGATCAGCGGCCCTTGAAACCATAAACGATTGCTCTTTGTTTCCTCGCTCACTCCCTTCAATAATTCGGGAAAAAGTGGAGCATTTGGGTTCAGAGAACGATAGTGGTTGTCGTACGCCCAAACGCGTATGGCCTTCTTACGTAAAACGAAATTTTTAGGATTCCTTTCACATTTGCGAACCATACGTGGCGGCGCTTTTCTTGCGAAACGCTCTACACGACGTTGACTAAGCGCCCTAATTTCTGACGCATATCGATACGCGGTAAAGACGCCAGTTATAGGAATTATTACCACAATCAGGGTAAGCACTATGCGAAATCGTAAGCCCATTATTTACCCTTCTTTGGGTACAAGGTGAGACTGCCCTCAAGGTGTTTTCTATTCCACATCAAATTTATAACCTACACCCCATACTGTTTTTATCATCTTACTTTTTTTGCCAAATTTTTTACGAATACGAGAAATATGCACATCCAAGGTTCGTTCTGTGCCGTCTTTTTCTTCATCCAACACATTATCGACAATCTGCCGTCGCGTGAATGCTTGACCGGGCCGTTTTGCAAATAAGGCGACGATGTCAAATTCAACCTTCGTCAGTTCACACCGAACTCCATCGATATGAACTTCTCTTGAATCCAAAGAAAGTGTAATTCCGTTAAAATCTTTCGTTTCATTACGATGTATCTCAGGACGTCGCAAACGCGCTTGAATTCGTGCAACCAACTCTTCGGGCCAAAAGGGTTTAGTCATATAGTCGTCGCTTCCAAGGCGAAAACCGCGAAGCTTATCCGACGAATCGGTGCGCGCGCTAAGAATGATGACAGGGATATCGCTTTTTTTCCGATAGGATTTTAATACATCAAACCCATGAGCATTGGGCAACATTAAGTCAAGTACTACCAAATCATAATCCGAAGGCTCAGCCGACAAGGCGTCTTGGCCGTCCTTCAACCAGGTTACCCCGAAGCGTTCTACTTCGAGGGTTTGCCGAATCTCCTCACCCAGCTTTATATCATCTTCGATGAGTAGAATTCTTGAACTCATTGGTGACGCTTTCCTTTTATGCCATGCTTTCTATTCTTTCTATGATTCTGACGAAAGGTCTTCAACTTCTGACGTTGGTCAGGCGTAAGAAGGGCCATGAGTTTCTTACGAGAAGCTTTTCGAATCACCTTACGTTTTGGGGCCAGTTCTTGCCGCGTTAAACCTGATTCTTTCAACGCTTTCATTTCCGTACGTGTCGTTTTAAAAATAACCTTCGCTTCTGCCTTTTGCTCTTGCGAGAGGTTCAGCTTTTTCATAATGAACTTGCGCATCCCTTTGTTCTTTCGATGTTGCTGTCCCTTCTTCATCTTTGAAAACTTTTCTTTCTGCGTTTTACTCAAATAGCTGAGAATTGCCTTATGTGTGGACTTTCGAATCGCTTTCATCTGTTTTCGTTTAGCCTTGCGATCTTCAACTCCGTTCTTTCGAAGCGAAAAAGCTTGAGTCTGCCCATCAGCAATAACCTCTCTGATTCGCGTAACCTGCTGGGGTGTTAACTCCAATTTTTTTGTCAGGCGCGTCAGACGTCGGTCTAATCGCGTTTCCATTTTTTCAAGAATTTGTTCATCGCTCATATTTTTGAACTTGCCACCCTGGGCAAATCCGATGCTCGTGATTCCAGTGATTCCAACTAAGATTAATAAAAGAACGATGCGTTTCATGTCTACTCCTTCGTAGTAATTATAACGACCAAGTCGGTCATTCATAGGTATTCTACGACCCAATTCTGAAGAGAATCTTAAGACGTTTGTTTTTTTTTACGAAAAAGAGAGAATCCCGCATAAACAGACGGCGTTTTTTTTTCTAAATTAAAAGAAAATAAAAAAGCAACCCTACAAAGGTTGCCTTTTTTCATAGAAGCTCGTGCGTTTCTACAGCACTCCTCTTCTTTCTTGGTCACGTTCAATGGAACGAAAAAGAGCTCCAAAGTTACCCTCACCAAAAGAAAGATTGTTTTCCCGTTGAATGAGCTCAATAAAAATCGGTCCCACCACATTCTTCGTAAAGATTTGAAGAAGATATCCCTCCTCATCACCATCCACTAAAATTTGATGAGAACGAATCGCTTTTTTGTCCTCGGTCACATTGGGGACACGATCGTAGACGTCTTCATAATACTCATCATCGATGTCCAAAAACTCGACATTCTCACCTTTCATCAAATCCATTGAAGTAATTAAATCCTTGGTAAGAAATGCAATATGTTGAATCCCCTCTCCCTCATATTCCCGCAAATATTCGGCGATCTGAGACTTATCATCTTTGGCTTCATTGATCGGAATACAAAAACTTCCATCTGGAGATCGAAGCGCATAAGAAAGCAAACCCGTTTTCATACCATCAATGTCGAAGGAACGAACTTCCGTAAAACCAAAGACATCTTTGTAAAAATTTGACCACTTTTCCATTGAGCCGCGAAAGACATTATTGGTGAGATGATCAATGGTGAGAAAGCCCTTTGCGTCCAAAGTTATGGGCTCGGGGTGCGCAGAAAACTCATCTTTAAAAACCGGAGTATTCTTATCCATAAAATAAATTAAGCTATCGCCAATTCCAAAAATCGCAGGAAGGTCAAAACTCTTCTTAACGCCATCAGCCGATTTTGCGCCGCGTTCCACCGCAACAACCTGAGCCTTTTTTGCATCTTCCACAAACCATCCCATCGAACAAATTGAAGGCCCATGAGATTTACGGAAATCCGCCGCAAAACCCTCTTTCTCAGTATTGAGAAGAAAATGAATTTCATTTTGCATCCAATGATCAATCTGGAAATCATTATGCTTGTGAACTCTTGAAAATCCAAAGGTACGAAATAAAGGTTCCAAATGATCATGGGTTCCAGAAAATTCCGTAAACGCAATGCCGATTAAGCCAACAGGGTTTGATGTAGTCATGGGTCTCTCCAACCAAATAAGTTTCTAACATGGCGAATATAAGCGGGACTCTATCGGATGACAATATTATTAATAGGTGAAGTACATCTAATTTCTTGATATAGATACATACATGGAGAGATGATGGACTTTTCTTTTGATAGCATGCAAGCCCTTGAAGCCGTGGTAAGAACCGGGAGTTTTTCGGCGGCCGCCAAAGAGCTAAAAAAGGCGCAATCAGGGGTGAGCTACGCAATACGACAGTTGGAAACCCGCCTTGGTGTAAAAGTATTTGATCGTTCTGGACATCGGGCCCAACTCACCGAGGTTGGAAAAAGGATACTTGTAGAAGCCAGAGATATTCTCGAAAGCGCGCGTCGAATCCAAACCCTCGCCCAAGGTATTAACGAGGGTTGGGAAATGCGATTGGAATTGGTTATCGATGGTGCCCTATCTATCGCCCCGATTATGGCTACCCTAAAACGCCTCGCTGACGAAGAAATCCCCACGACCATTCGTGTTAAAGTGGAGTTTCTTAATGGAGTTCAATACCGTTTCGAAAGTGAAAGAGCGGACATGATGTTAGTAAAAAGCTTTACCAAAAAACCGAATTATCTTGCCCGTCCTCTTCCTGAAGTCACGTCGATTTTGGTCGCCCGAAAAGACCACCCTTTAGCAAAACTCAATCACGTGGATAGGACCGACCTTCATCGATATGTGGAACTCAGCGTTCATGACACCTCAAAATCCGATGAGTTTAACGATGAGACCATGTTTGGTGGTGACCGAGTTTACTATTTAAGCGATTTTAACACCAAACGTCAGGCACTCCTTGCTGGCCTGGGCTTTGGTTGGTTGCCCAGCCAACTCGCCGATGAAGAGCTCACCAAAGGCAATCTCGTCGAACTTGCCTATGAGACTCCCCGCTACACCTTCACGCCTTTTCTCGTACATCGTAGTGATGAACCCCTTGGTCTAGCAGGTCAGCGCTTTATTGAACTTTTAGAAAACCTTTAAAAACAAAGTCACATTCTGTTTTACTCTCCCTCATAACCCCCTTACTCAGCAAGCTCATTAGAGAGGTGATCTTCAATCTAGAAGAAGCGTGGAACTATAACGATGATAAAGTAAACAAGCTTATTAAAAATGACCCGCGCTTGGACGGGATACGAAACAATCGTCGCTTTCTCGATCTCGTCAATTCAATATAGTTAGAGCCATTGGGTCTCAAACACGAGATCACGGCGTTTGAATAGGTTTCGAGTTGAATTTCGGATTATCGATCACGTTTTTCGCTAATATTTCGAACTTTAATTTTAACTTCTGTGCCTTTAGAAATTCTCTAAACGCCGCCATCATCTTCGGTTTTTCGAGTTGCTCGTGAATACCCTCTTTCACCTCCGAAAAAGGTACACTTTGAGCCGCTTTTTTATCGACAACCTTGATGACGTGAAATCCGAAGTGCGTTTTAAATGGCTTTAAGATCTGATTTTTCTTTCCTTTGAAAGCCGCCTCTGAAAACTCGGGAACCATACGATCCTTAGAAAAGAACCCAAGATCGCCACCGTTGATAGCACTAGGGCCTTCTGAAATCTTCTTCGCTAACTCGCCAAAATCTACTCCCTTTTTCTTCGCTGCTTTATAGGCTTCATCGGCCTTTTTCTTAGCCGCTGCAAGCTTTACTTTATCTTTTCCATCCGCTTTAAATAGAATATGCATTGCCCGTACCTGACTCTTTTCTTCGTAACGTGCTTTGTGATCATCATAAAAGGTTTTAACTTCCGCGTCGCTTACTTTTACATCGTAGCTTTGAATAAGCATTGCCTTGAGCGCGATTCCTTTACGTATATCTTCCTTGATTTCGCTTTCCGTCTTTAATGTACGTTCGTAAAAGCCTTGAACGCCCCCAGGTTGCTTGCTCAATTGGTCTTCGAATTTACTAAACTCCATATCCACGTCTTTTTTGGAAACATTATCCTTTCTACTGTCCACGACAATTTCCATTATTTTTTTAACAATAAGTTCGTTGATTATTCTTTCCTTAATAGTTCCGAGACGATTTCCTTGGGGAAAGTTTGCCATTATGGGAGGCAAGGGTTCTACTGCTTTGTTAAAGCTATCCGCCGAAATCTCGCCTCCGTGAAAACGGGCAACAGGCCCCGTCGCGTAAAAAGGCCAACCTTCTGGAATTTTCACTTCCCTCACAAGGTCCGCTTTCTCTTCCTTCGAGGAAGGCTTATCAGTGGGCTCGATGGGTTTATCACTTTTCTTTGGAGTTGACGCACAAGAAAACAACCCAAGGCATTACTTTTAGAATATTTAACATATCAACCTCTATAAAAAGCTCTGGATACATGAACTTTTTTCTTCTTTGCAAAAAAAAACGCCCCAAGGCGTTTCAAAGATAGTAACTTAGATTACTTTATTTAGTTTTGAGTTCCAATTTCTTTGGAGTCATCTTCGGCATCTTAAGCTTCTTCATATCCGGCATTTTCATCTTGCCCATTCCTGGGGGCATCTTCATCCCTGGTGGCATTCCCATCGGTGCAGCAGGCTTAGCTTTGAACTCGGGATTGTTGACCACATTCTGTGATAACTTCTCAACCTTCAATTCAAGCTTCTGTGCGGTGAGAAACTTCTCCATCGCATCTTTCATTTTTGGCATTTCAAGTTGACGAAGGATTCCGTCTTTTACTTCTGCAAAAGGAACGGTTCGTCCGTCTTTCTTGTCTACAACTTTGATGACGTGATATCCGAATTGAGTTTTAACTGGCTTTAAAATCTGACCTTTCTTTCCTTTGAAAGCGGCGGCAGAAAATTCAGGAACCATACGTTCCTTAGTGAAGAATCCAAGATCGCCACCCTTAGGTGCGCTAGGTCCTTCAGAAAGCTTCTTCGCTAACTCGCCGAAATCCGCTCCCTTTTTCTTTGCAGCTTTATAGGCATCGTTAGCCTTTTTCTTAGCCGCGGCGAGCTTTGCTTTATCTTTTCCGTCCGCTTTGAAAAGAATATGGCTTGCTTGTACCTGGCCTTTTTCTTCAAAACGCGCTTTGTTCTCGTTGTAAAACTTTTTAACTTCAGCATTGGCAACTTTAACATCATAGCTTTGAGCTAGCATTGCTTTGAGTGCGATTCCTTTACGCATATCACCTTTGATATCTGCTTCAGTCATTCCCGCACGCTGGTAGAATCCTTGAACGCCGCCAGGTTGTTTGCTGACTTGCTCCACGAATTTTTTGAATTCAGTTTCCACTTCTTTTGCATCAACAGAACTTGCAGTTTTGGCGACAGCCATCTCCACAATTTCCTTATTGATAAGGTTATCAACCATCTGGCCTTTTATCGTTTCAAGGCGATCGGCTGGCATCATGGCTGCCATAGGAGCAAGTTTGGTCACTTCATCATTAAAAAGCTTGGCTGAAATTTCTTTGCCGCCAATTTTTGCGATGGGTCCCTTTGCAGAGAAAGGAAGAATAGGTGCTGCGCTTTCTGCAGGCTTACTTGGCGCTGTTTTATTCGCAACAATAGTAGATCCCTTATCGTCCTTTTTAGTGTCTTTTTGCGTGGCAGTCTTGGGTGCATCTGCCTTTACATCGGTCTTTTTCTTTGGTGGCTCGCATGCGAGCGTGGTGCAAACTGCTGCACCAACAAGAATACTAAGAATATTTTTAGTTAACATCGTTTTCCTAACGCTAAGAATTCAATTTTCGAATTCGTCATAAAGACAGAACGAATACCGTTTTGTATACCCTTTCGTCAAGGCAAGCATTTATCAAAACTACCTCTTTACTAAGGATTCAGCATGAATAATTATTTTTTCGGCAAGATCTTTACGTGTGGTGGTCTCAATTCCATGTAGACCCGGGGAGGAATTCACCTCCAGAATTAGCGGTCCACGATTACTTTCGAGTATATCCACGCCAGCAAGGTCAAGGCCGAGAGTACGCACGGCCTTTTCCGCAATTTTTATGTACTCCTCAGGAGGACTAAACAATTCAGAGGTACCACCAAGATGAAGATTAGATCGGAAATCGCCAGGAGCAGAAGAGCGACGCATCGCACCAACGACTTCCCCACCAATAACAATCATGCGAATATCTTCTCCTTCGCTTTCTTCGATATACTCTTGAAAAGTGAACTCCTGGTCGAGGCTCCAAAGCGCTTGGACTGTGGATTGTAAGGACGCTTCCGAATCGCAGACGATAACGCCCGTCCCTTGTGTGCCTTGATTAAATTTAACGATAATAGGGAATCCACCCAAACGCTCTGAGATTCCACGAACCGCCATCCCGTTCTGAGTATACAAAGTGCTGGGAACGGGGATTTTCGCGCCAGCAAGCAGTTGGAGTGCATGAAATTTATCTCTACTACATCGAATCGATCGTGAAGAATTTACACTCGCTACACCGCGCTGCTCAAATTGCCTCAAAATCGCCAAACCATATTCCGTGGTCGAAACCCCAATCCGTGGAATAATCACGTCAAAACCCTGGAGGCGAAGTCCATCATGATAGCTGACGACCCCGTCTGCTTCCACGCCAATGACCATACGATGAGGATCAAGAATACGAACCACATGACTTCGGCGGCGTCCCGCTTCGGCAATCCGACGTGTACTATAAAGAGTCTGTCCCCGAGAAATAATTCCTATTTTCATAAAGCTAGAATCAAGAAAAGAGTAACCACAGCAAAAACAACTAGAGCAATAACGACATAAGTTAGATCGAACTTAGGTTTTTCCCCAGCAAAAAAATCACTAATTGGTGGAAGCTCTTCTTGGTGAATCGGTGTGGGCGGACGATGGGCTTTGGAAACCCTTGCCAAAGAATCGATCTCCAAATTATTGTTAAAACTTTGGGGCATCCCTACCTCAGGAACACGGGTTTCAACAAATACCGCAGGTTGATGAAAATGAACCACAGATTCGTTAAAAAGCGTAATCGCTTGCTCGGCAGTTTGTAGCCTTCGTTTGGGCTCGCGGTCAATCATTCTCGCCAACCATAACCGCCAACGCAGCGGACAATCAGAGACGTCAATCGGCTTGGAATTGATCACTTGATTCATCACATCGCCATGGGTCAAACCATCCATTCGTCGGCGACCCGTCAACCATTCAGCGACCACAAGACCAAACGAATAGAGATCGATGCTTGGCCCAAAAGGATCCCCAACCACAAGCTCGGGAGCAGCGTAACGAGGTGTTCCAAGAAAACCGCCTTGAAGAGTCTGAACTAAGGTCACGCCCTCTTCTTGACTGGTTAATATTTGGCTCGCTTTAGCGATCCCAAAGTCCACGAGTTTAGCACTATGGCTTCCCTTTTCTTCGATCAGAATGATGTTTTCCGGTTTCAAATCTCGGTGAATCACGCCGCGGCGATGACATGCCGCTAGAGCATCCAACATTTGTAAAACCACCCTCATGATGAGCTTTTCTTGAGCCGGCGCTCGTGCGTCTATCCATTGCCCCAAAGAAAGACCGCGAAGGAGTTCCATCGCGATAAACTCACCAAAAGGACTCGAATAATAGCCGTATATTTTTACAATATTAGGATGAGGAATCGTGGATAACATCTCCGCTTCTTGACGCATACGAACAAGCGCATGAGGATCGTTATTGCCCGCATCAGGGCGGAGAATTTTAATCGCGATGTCCACCCCAACCTGAGTATCCAAGGCTCGCCAAATATCGCCATACCCACCAGAGGCCAAACACACTTTAATCAGAAAACGATTCTGAAGTAATGTTCCCACTCCCAGCTCTTGAATCGTTTTGACCATTTTTTAGCTCAATAAAATCTCTACCCAATCAATATGACCTCCCAAATTCAAATCAGCAACCCAATGAACTGATTATTTTAGGTGAAAGGCAAGCGATAGGTCTATTTTATATTATCTGGATTCAATCCCACAATAATATGAGAAGGTCCTTTGATCCCATCATCCCAAGAAGCGAATAGATTGTGTTCCTTTGAGCGCATGCGTAGCGCGCCAACCTTTGAAATATCTTCAAAAGGAAGCTCTAGATATTTGTAAAATTGAGCGCGAATAAGATCGGCACTCAAATTACTGCGCTTCACTTCAAGCGTAAAAACCTGATTATCGAGTTTAGGATGGAATCCAATTCGAAACGAATACAAATGTTGGTCATCAGGTAATAAACAACCAAGGAAAAAGGTATTTGCCCTTTTCCAGGAAGGACCTAGCTCAAGAGGCTTCTTACACCGAACCTTTAAAAAAGCTTTTGCCTCTTTTTCACTTTGCCCAAGATAAAACTCTTCGATTCCTGCAAGGCGAACTTTTCCGTCATTGAGAATAATGGGCGGGCTATTTTCTAACAAGGCCTCCACTTCTTTAACGCTTAAGGTAGATTTTTCGTGACACGAAAAAAGGGAAAAACACGTCAAAAACAGAAGGCTTTTTTTATACACAGAAGAATCCCTGAGGCAGTAACAAGCCTGCTCTACCAGACCTTTCCACGGATTCCCATCTGTTCAATACAAATATACTCTAATCCGCACTTTATGTTTTGGGCTTTTTTCGATCTCTAAACGTTGAGCTAATAACTCCGCACCAGGTTGCCCTCCATACCTGCCCAAAGCGATAATTGCCGCCATCCGAAGAGCTTCGTTTTTGCTTTCCAAATAATGAGCAATTTCTTCTGTAGCACCCTCTCCTTCCAGTTCTCCAAACGCGATAATAATCGCTGGGAAAAGTTTCTTATCTTTTCGCTGGTGAAAAAGTTCCGTTACGAAAGCTTTCACTCTCTTGTCCTGATGAAAAAGCACAAGCGTTTGAATCGCTTTTGAACGAACAATCGCACTTTGAAGGCGTGTACTTCGAATGACTTCGATCAAACCCTCAACCTTGTCGTCTTCGATATCCTGTGATGAAGATATCGGCTCAGCTGAAAGTGAATTTAATGAGAAGAAAACGAATAAAAAGAATAGAACTTTATGCATGGGTACCTTCCTTGGTCATGCTTTCATTGTAGGGGATTTTAGAAGAACGCTAGAAAATAATAAAATCCCACTCTTTAGGGACGATGTTTTTTATGTGCTAGTCCATAATATTAAAAGAAAAAGAAGAAGCAAATGTCACGCTTGTTATAACCGGTATATTTTTCCCCAGAATAAATCGATTTCCAGAAAGCTGAAGTTCAACGCCTTTTTTAACTATAAAAAGTGCACCCAATCCTACCGTTAAAAAATCTTTATCTAAGAAAAGCGGCTTACTCGATATCTTGTCTTTTGAAACGTTGGACGCAGTGACATTCCCATTTTTCGCCACAAAAGATTCCCCAATTTTTTCGCCCTTAAGGAACGTAACAGTTCCATTTACATTTCCCGTTATCACCAGTCGAGAACCCAAAAATTGCCCCACCTTTATACTCCCCATAAATTGATGCCCCGGCGCTCCAAAACGTAATCTTCCTCCCATATCAACTCGAACAAAGGTTTTCGAGGTATTGACGAAAGTCCCAAAAAGAATGGATTCTTCAATATCAATTTGCGCATCCCCTAGAGCAACATCATCAACAATAATGCCTTTGTCATTGATCGTGGACTGAGGAGCTTTATATCCAGAAGGAAGTTTAATACGTGTCTCGGAGGTAACTAAAATGAGCCGATTCGATATATTATATCGCACAGCCGCAAAGATATCCGATACTCCGGTGGCTCTACGGTTAAAGTTAAGAATTCCTTTTCTTGCAGTGGCTAAATCGGCACTTTCCGCTCCACCTGGAAATTCGATAATCGCGGGATCCGCCGAATACACGACATCCTTAAAACTGAGCTCCAACGATAACTCGATATCGTCCATCAGTCCGTAACGACCATTAAAGCGCAACGTACTTGATGTGAATTGTCCATCAAGAGGGAAATTCTGGACGTCGCCAGCCTCATGGTACTCTTGCCCCGCGGTCTGGAAATCGTAGGCGAGTGATAAAGCCATGTTCTTTTCGGGCAAGGTCCATGGAGAAGCCTTTGCGACACTTTGCGTGGTCAACACACCCGAAAAAACGGCTAAAACAACGACTATTTGACGCATAATTACTCCATGCAAAGGTTTTGGGCTTAAGTTCTTACTTATAATAAGCTAACTTTCGTATATAAATGATTCTTAATTCGTTAAAGGTAGGATGCTACGAGAAGCGATTTCGTTTCTGGTTATTTCACAATTTTTGCGTATTTTATCGTTTGGGGTGTTTCGCTTCTTTCTTTCCCGTAAAAAAGCTAAAACGATCCACTTAAATGCGAGCCCACTCGCTTACAACCTTGAAATAAACCGATCATAGGGAAATATTTGATCTTTTCTTAAAAAAAAACTAAATTCCTATTGATAATGATTATCATAATCGGTTAAATGAGTTCAAACGGAGTCTATGTGAGCGCACAATTATCAACGAATCAATCTTTAAGTAAGGTCAACGTAGGATCGACGGTCGTTATTGAAAGCATTAATCCGACGATGGACGATTCGATTAAAAACCGTTTACTAGTTCTTGGGTTTGTCCCCGGTTCTATCGTTTATATCGTCCGACGAGCTCCTTTTGGAGATCCCACTGAATACGAAATTCGCGGATCTAGTATTAGTCTTCGTCGCTCCGAGTCCAGTCTCATTCAAGTCACACCCTTTAGTTAGCAACCATGCGCATTGTATTAGTGGGTAGTCCAAACTCTGGAAAAACCACCCTTTTTAACGCGTTAACGGGTCTTCGCCAAACCGTCGCAAATTATCCTGGAGTCACTGTTGACCACGCAGAAGGACAGCTTAGCGTAGGTGATAAAACCATCGAGCTCATCGATGTGCCTGGAATCTATTCCATGAATACCCTTAGCCCCGATGAAGATGTGGCTCACGGTATCGTTCATGGGACTCTAGAAAATACTTCACGGCCTGATGGAATTGTGATTGTCGCTGATGCGACGACCTTAAAACGATCGATGCAACTGGTGGGCGAAATCATCAAAGAAGGGATTCCTGCCATTCTCGCGATAACCATGATCGATGAAATGAAGGCAAGAAAAGGCGTGGTTAATATTTCGGCGTTAAGACGAGAGCTGGGTATCCAGGTGATCGGCATTGTCGGAAATCGCGGAATTGGTATTGATGATCTAAAACATGCCCTCGCCAATCCTAAAACCTGGGAGAAAAAAGCAAAAGAAGTTCCAGATGGTATCGAAGAACGCTTTGCTTGGGCCGACAAAATCTACGAAAAAACGGTAAAAGAACCCAACTCAGAACCCACCTTAACGGATGCGATCGATAAAATCGTTTTGAATCCAGTGGCCGGTATTCTCATTTTCGCGCTTGTCATGTTTTTATTTTTTCAAATCATTTTTATCGTCGCAGCGCCGATCCAAGAACTCTTTGAAACCCTCGTTCTGACCTTTGGAGTTTGGGTTAAAGCTTTAATACCAACAGGACTTTTTTCTCGCCTTATTGTGGACGGCATAATAAGCGGAGTGGGGGGAGTGGTCGTATTTATTCCACAAATTGCGCTTCTCCTATTGATGATCGCGATTCTTGAGAGCACAGGATACATGGCACGCGCTGCGTTTCTTATCGATAGAATTATGGGTTGGGCGGGTTTGGAGGGAAGGTGTTTTATTGCCCTCCTGTCTTCTTATGCCTGTGCAATTCCGGGGATCATGGCTGCACGAGGAATCCCCGATCCCAAAAGTCGCCTCACCACAATTTTGGTGGCTCCCTTCATGACCTGTTCTGCTCGTTTACCTGTGTATGGATTGTTGATTGGAGCCTTCATACCTTCCGATTTAATCTTCGGTTTTATGAACCTTCAAGGACTTGTGCTTTTTGGTCTCTATCTTCTTGGCTCGATTTCGGCTTTGGTCGCGTCCGTGATTTTTAAACGCGGTTTATTAAGGGGGAAAACCTTTCCCTTTTATATGGAGCTTCCACCTTATCGAGTACCGACAATCGCAAACTTGTACCACCGAATAGGCCGTGGAGTGTGGTCTTTCACACGAAAAGCCGGCACGGTTATTCTAGGTGCGACGGTGATCTTATGGGCGTTGTTAAACTTTCCACAAGTGGGCGAAAACTCCCAACAAACCCAGATTGAGGCAAGTTATGCTGCAATGATTGGACACACTTTAGAACCTGCTATTCGCCCCATTGGTTTCGACTGGAAAATTGGAATAGGTCTCGTCGCGAGTCTCGCCGCCCGTGAAGTCATCGTTTCGACCATGGCGCAAATTTACCATTTTGAAGGAAAGGAAGACGATATTGTAGGTTTGGGAGCGCGCATGAAAGCTGCAAAACGTCTTGATGGCAGTCCCGCGTTTAGTCTTCCTACTGTCCTCTCTTTGCTGGTATTTTTCGTTTTCGCTTTACAGTGTTTCTCCACACTTCCGGTGATGAAACGAGAAACCGGATCGTGGAAATGGCCCGCATTTGCGTTCTCCTATATGTTGGCGGTTGCTTATCTTGCATCCTTCCTGACCTTTCAAATTGCATCTCTTTATTATTTTTCGTAATTATCTCTTATAAAAGACGAAGAATTTCGATAGCTTCCCACGAAACCTATCGTATTTATTTGAAACCCTTATTTATGGATATTTTATGAAACGCTCCAAACTAGCCCTCTTTCTTTTCTCTTCTTTCTTTTTTCTTTCCTGTTCTGCACGAGATTCCGTCAAGGATTCAAAAGTTGCTGAAGAAATGCCAGCGGAAAGCACACCAGAAGTTAAAGAAGAAATAAAAGAAGCACCTGTAGCACCACCAGTTGAAGAGCCTCAAAGCTCGGCCGTAGATCCGAAAACCATCGACGGTTTTTTACTTCCGATGGAAGGCGTTTATACTGGTGGACAAGTATCTGAGATGCATATTCAACAAGCAAAAGTGTTGGGAGTCAAAACGGTAATCAACCTTCGTACACCTGCTGAACCTGGACAAGAGAACGAAGCGGGTTGGGTTAGTGCTGCAGAAAT
>JAUTBZ010128728.1:0-14529 GCA_032361785.1 Lepetodrilus galriftensis | reverse complement strand
CCCCCTGACTATCATTTAAAGCAATAAAATCGTATTTGTACGCCACATTACGGTTATGTTCACATTCTACCTGACTAATAATGATGAATTACTTCAGCAAGCTTTAGCTGAAAGTTCATTGGGTGAATGCCAATACTGTTTTAGAAAGGACATAGGATTCTGGTGTGGTGACACACTGTTCATCATTTCATTGAAATTGCACAATTATTATTAGGAAAATTCCAGGGAAAAAAATGAAACAATGTTCTGGAAATGCTTGTTGCATTATGGCATGAAATTTGCTGGATTAAAACACAATAATGTGAATCTACATCTTGACAACGACTTTCAAACTCCCGTAATAACAATCAGAAACAAAAACATATTTGGAAATATTCTGCTGTCAAAATACAAACAAACATTTCGAGTCAAAACAAATACGAGTGCTAGAAAAAGAAAAATATCTGAAAATGAATGACGATGAACATGTGTTCCATACATCGTCCAAATGTTATGAATGGATTTCGCAAATCTTTAGACCTACCTTCTTGGTCCGGCTCAAGACGAGACAAAAAATACAAAAATACACGCGTTGCGAAATCCATGTGTGGTCAAATCAAATACTGAACAATGGCCAACGTCAAAGTTCAAATTTGAACACACTTCTCTTCATCAATTTACCAAATAAATTCTTCGGAAATCCACAAAGACCCTAGGGTTTATAAATATCGGAATCGTTCGTAAACAAGAAGTGTGTGGTTCTTTGAACAAAGACTTGGTCTACACGTAGTTACCGACTCGCGATTAGCGGTAAATATTGATACATCGTACTCCCTCTTAACTCCCTACTAAATAACTACAGGATTGTTTGCCAGACAGATGTTAAAATACGATAAATTTTGGACTTTTAAAAAGTCAATCTCTATCTCTGTATCTGTTGCATACCTTTTTTAACTCTATTTCTGCTGAAGTAATCGCAACATTTTAACCATCGCTGTTCTATTGGATGCCCTCCCTAGGACTATTTGCCTGACGGCCAATGTTAAAACACAATAAAATTTGGACTTTTACAGTCCTGCACATTATAATGACTCCTGTTTGGTCTTCAATTTGGATCTCTGTATCTGTTGTAAATTAACTCTATTCCTGCTGAGGAAATTGCAAAATTTTAACCATTGCTGTTTAATTAGATGCCTTCAGCAGAAAGAAGGTTAAAGCCACCACCCCCACCCCCACCCCAAAGTGAGTGAGTAATTATGGAGTCTAACCATCCATTTGTAAAGATACCCCACCAAAGAAAATTCAACATTAACTGTAATACTAGTGATCTAGGCCTCAAAGTTACACTTTTTTCCAAGGAGCCACTTGTTCTGTATAGCCAGAAACACTTAAAATAAGTGAAATATTGGTAGCCAAATGCAAAATTAGATCGCCTTGGCTCCCAAATTAGTCGCTAAATTGAGCGCTGGCTACAATCTCTAATTTGATATTCAGCATACAGAGAGTAGAGAAAGGTTTGACGATTAGTCAATGAGGGAATAAAATGCAAAAACATTTATAATGCCAGTTAAAAAGTAAAGGAACTGGGATAGTTTTCAAGTGTATTTCCATAGAAAAATTATTGGTAGAGCTTGATCGACACATAGAAACCCAGCGGTCAAATCTTGGTTTGATTACACAATCCCAGATTCCGATAAATTTTAATTCGGACACTTTTCTTTTGTTTTACTGAAAATCGTGAAAATAATTCCAGTCTTACCTGCTTGTCTTCTTTCATTGAGTCCAGCATTCAGCTTCTGAAACACAAGACGCAGACATTTACTTCACTGACATAATACACTGTTAAACAGAGGGGGAAAGCTTGAAGACATCCATGGTAGCTCCTGGAGGTTCTTGGGAACCTCTTCAAGAAAACATAATTGTTTTTCATTGGAACTTAAAATATTACTTTGAGACGTCCTGACAATCACCAGTATCAGGAATTTAGTCTTTCCTCCAAATTCATCTTCTGTCTGTAGTTGCCACTTTCTTGTCCTTTGTCTAATTATCAAGAAAGAGTTGACAATGAATGTAATTTTCAACATCATTGGTCACTTCAGCCGTTAACAAAAATCTCTTTTTCCTGCTGCCCAAATTATTCAGAAATCACAAAATCCTATAGAAAATTCTTATCCATTAACCTTATCTATGCTGACAGTTTCTATTCCTAATCCAGCAGGAAGAAGGTTAATAACCTCATCATTTTGTATCGTAGGTATGTACATTATACACGCACTTGGATATCGGATCAAAACCTTTTCTTATTCAATAAACACCCCAACAAAAAATACTGCCAACAACGCGATACTATTATCAATGTGACATCATCTTTGACCACCAACTAACCTGAGCTTGACCAGTGTCCAGTCTAAAACAGAACATATCCCAGATGGCATCCAAAGATTACGTCAACATCTTCTCCAAATTCCACATCAATACCCGCATCAATACCCGCATCAATAGCCAGTATCGCATCCACAGAGACAACGGATCCGCGTCCATTTATCCGAATACGAGATTCATAGCCCCCAATCAGCCGAAACAATACCAATGCTACATCACGCCCCTACGGTAATTGTAGCAGAATGAGATATGCATTAATTAACGAGCATCGCAAACCTCCGACATCACTTGTGTATATGATATCAGGACATGACCTGACTCGACCTTAGGGCTGACAGGTCAAACCGAGCTCATTGCCTGACGAGGGCATTTTGACTTGCCTCCAGCAAGGAAAAGGTTAAATTAACGATACAGGTAAGTCTGGTATGAACCTTAATGCAAATGCACAGCCTTGGCCCAATTGGCAGACAGTAAGCAGCCAATCAACTGTTACAAATGTAGTCGCTGTAGGCAAACATACTAATAATAGATAACTTTCACAATATAACTTTCCCATTGAGAATTATGACAAATGGTTCTTAATATATGAGTATTCCTTTATTTGTGTTGCTAAACATTAAGCAATTCAGAAAGTTACCAATTAAATTCTAATACTAAAATTGCCCCAAACTGAATTTTTTTAAATAATTTTATTTTTAGAAAATAAATTTAATTTTAAAAATAAAATTTAAATAAAACATTACAATAAAAATATGTTTATAGACCTGTAATAGAAGAGAATGGTGATAATATATTTTAAGATAAACCACATTTTTGTTTTAATCATAACCAAATATTGAAAACGTTTCATATTGTAATCAAAATATTGAATATTTCTCATATTGTAATCAACATATTGTAATCAAAATATTGACTACTTTTCATATTGTAATAATAATATTGACTACTTTTCATATTGTAATAATAATATTGACTACTTTTCATAATTGTAATCCTTTTAAGCTTCAAGTTTCTGTGGATCAAAACAACAATTGTATGACATCATTCTATTTCTAAATTTCTTCGAACTAGGAAGGAAGTTGGGTACTTCATTCACACAATGTAAAGTTTGGAGGCATGGCTGACAATACAGATGTTATCGTCTCATGTTCATAGTTATGAACCCACAACTAGCAAACTAGATAACGACAAACTTGACTATAAATAAATACTGTGAAGCCTATAATTACTGTACCAACTAGCTTATAATAATAATAATGAAAATAATTATATCCAATCATAAAATCAAATGAACCCTTTCATATCCAATACAAAACATTAAAAAACCTGAACATTTATTCAGTAAGTCATCCGTGTACCAATTCAAAAGCTGTATTAAATTTAATTCCATAGCAGTTCTTTCATACAGTTTCCTTAAACACATATTACTAAATTACCATGTGAAGCCATTAATGAAACTTCCTAACGTGTAATCTCCTAAAGACATCTCAACTCCCTTATAAGTATGCTGGCTGTAATCACGGCGTCTCGCAGATTCTTCGTCTCTCGGAATCTTTGTGGTTGATCTGTCATTGAACACATCCACTAGACCAGAACACAAATACTGCTTTAACTTTAACCGCAACAGTAACACACTAACAGGTGCCCCCTCGATATACAGCTCATTCCGGTATACGTCTCCAAATTGGTGTCATTACAGACTATATCGGTGCGCACTCTAAATACTATTTTCCAGATGTAATTAGAAATTATTAAAGATGAAATGTAGTATTGTTTCTGAAAAGTGTCTTATAATGAAGCTTGACCGTAATCGTTATAAGCTCTCTTTGATCATAGTTGGAATAATGGTGGCTGTTGTTCTTAAAGACTTTGACTTAGTTGCCTGGTTATACGGACAATTACACACACAGAACGGCTGAATTTAACTTTAGCGCATACATGGACTGTCTCAAACTGTCCATTGGTATTTCAGTCCAGTAAGATTATTGTAGTTGCAGTTCAGCCTTGATCTTTGACCTATCCTAATCTTTGACCTATACTAAATTCAGATCATGTAGAATTGACTTTAAGTGATTATAACATGGTCTTATGATAACGTGATCTTACGATAACGTGATTGGAGATCTATAGATTTGGCATATCTTGAGATGTGTAATAACAACACACACTGTCGCCCAGGTGACCTGTGTACAATTGGTAAGAATCTGACGACCTTTTTCGAGGTAACACATATATTTCCATATTTGGACGTGGGCCATATACCTCGACTGGCCCACTAATAAAATTAGAAGATCACATTGGACCGTAAAAACCCTAATAAGAAATGAATGCCCTGCTATGGACATTTCTTCATCATCTGCAATGGAAACTGTAAATTCAAAATATATCCATTCCTTTTAAGACATTATGCCATTGAACACAAGAAATTGTCATTATATTGTAATGTTTGTACTCAACAGGGGCCCGTTGCTCAGAACTATTGTAGTTACAACTATTGTAACATCAACACTTTCTATTGTGGCGGGAGCCCAGTTATAACTATTGTAGTGCTACACAGGGGCCCATTGCTCAGAACTGTTGTAGTTACAACTATTGTAACGTCAACGCTTTCTATATTGTGGCGGGAGCCCAGTTATAACTATTGTAGTGCTACAACTGTTCTGAGCAACAGGCCCCAGATCTGTGAAACAAGAGTGTGAATATGGAGTTTAACGTCGCTGCGGGAATCTTTCACCCATTTGCGACAATGTAAAACAAGAAAAAAATGGTTTGGTTCAGTATGCAAAATGTGCATTTGCCTAAATTCTTTAATCACAATTCTACAGAAATTATATAAAATAAAAATTCCATAATTTTTCCAAATATTTTCCAAACTTTCCCTTCAGCATGAAATGTGCACACACCAATGGTAATGAATGAGTGAATTCTTGTTTTATTGTTTTACTTCAGTGGGAATCTTTCACCCATACACCAATGGTATTGACATACGATGACATCACATCAAGAACATACCATTAGTGCAATTTAAACTCTCAGTGAAATATACACCATTGATGATTGTAATTTTCATCACGAGAGACAAACAAGGATTGACACAATCAGAACACAAATGGTCTGTTTTATAGCGAGTTTAATGGTCTGTAATGTCGAGTTTAATGGTCTGTAATGTCGTAAAGATGATGATCTTGGTCTCGGATCGAATGCAGGATCATGAACAACAATACCTAGTCTGTGACCTGCCATGACCTGGGGCCAGCTTCACAAACAACTGTAGTCTTACAATTATAATATTATGTCCTCACTAAATTTATTGTGTGTTTTACAGGAATGTTTTGGGTATTTTTAAACCATGAACATTTCCTTAAACTAAAATAAATTTGAAAAATTCAAATTCAAATCAAATTTAAGACTTTTTAAGGATCCGTGGGAACCCTGTGTTTATTTTCATTTGGTAAAAATAATAAAAAATAAAAAATAATAGAGACTAACAAATACATAAAACAATCAATTTAACATTTAAATTTTGGGTTTAGTATTTAGTAAGAAATGAAAAGAAAAAAATTATAAGAAAATTGCTATTAAATTAATTGTTCAGATTGCTATAAAGATTTTGTGAAACTGGTCCCACAATCTATCCTGAATGTGTCTCAGGTCATTAGATGTGCACAAAGGAGGAGGAAATCCCCGTACAAGACTCTATGTACATATGCACTTACCTTGCACTTACATACATAATCATCATGATTTGTGACCTATTCTTTCATGCTCAAGTATGTGATTTGCGGTTTATACCTCCACATAAAAGCATACAATTTACTGACAATACTTAAAGAGATAAACTATGTGATTTACAAACTTCAGATCTGAGGTCTTTAGGATTATGTCCACAGACGACAACAATATATAATTCAGTTTTATCACTGACATGTTCATTGTTCCAAACATGTAATAAAAAGAAAATTTGATTTCATAAATTATATATGTTGTCATAGTTCTCAATAATACCCTAGCAATTTTTATTTTGTTCGCAATGAATATATAATTTGTCTGTAATTATTATCTCTTACATTATAATGGTCTTGTTGACATACGTCAGTTATATAATGTCGACTGGCTGACGTTCAATCAACTTGTTTGGGATAACAAGAAATGAAGACGATAGCTTGACACGGCATAAGTAGGATGATGGAATGATTAACCTTTTCCAAGCCGCAGACAATCACAGGTGCCCTTAAGAGACATGATCATGTTTAACCCTCTCCCTGCTGGATTAAGCACACACACCTCTTTAGAGAATCTCTGTTGCCTCCAGCATGGAGAGGGTTAATTAATACAACCAGCAGACAGTGTTATGTAGACTGTAGGTTGAATCAGGAAGGACAAATACAGAGATAGCCAACATCTGCAATGATTAGCAGGAAGAGCGTTCTATATAGTAACTCTCAAATTTGATATGAAACATTCACCATCACAAATAAATGGCTACTCAAGTTTCGATGACCAAATCTGCAAAATCCTATTTTCCAGTATTATTTTTCTATTCTTTTCTAAACTATCTAATTAACTCTCTTCATGTTGAAGGCGGCCCTAAAGAGCAGCGCCTGTGTCTAATCCAGCATGGAGAGGGTTAAACATCGGTATCAAGTGTATTTAAAGTTGTTCCAAACTTGACACGACAATACAGCCAAATTCACACTATGGGCACTCTACAGAAACAACCTGAATAACACACTGGACCTAATACTTGCATAATAATTATGACATAAAGGGAGCAAAGTCAGTAACGGTCATTCTCAAACAATCAGGAAACATGTGTAATTTCTGTAGTGTAATTTCCGTGGCGAGTTGAATAAGGAAAGTACGGAGATTAAGGTCAGTAATGGATTTGACCGCATCAAGGTGGTCGGTCGTCTCTCCACGTCCAGAAACCTATCTGGTCAGTCTGGGGTCAAACAGTGTTGGTCACAACTGGACCGTCCAGCCATGCTAAATGGGATCTAGCCGTGGACGATGAAACAAGGGGGGCTTATTTGGATTTGTATTACGATTTGCTAGGATATAGGGTAATGTTCATTGCGTCAAGCTTCAAGTGTATATAACATAATTATTGTTATACCATTCCCTGTGCCTGTAACAGGGGGAGACAACTCAATCTTATGCAACAGGGGGAGACAACTCAATCTTATGCAACAGGGGGAGACAACTCAATCTTATGCACTGCCTGTGTTACATGCCTGGGAATATGGTCAATGCAGCTTGCTGTATGACATCATAACACAAGCGACATGACCATATTAGGATGCAATATGACGGCATGATACTGTACAGCTATTTAACATGTTCAACACCAAGTCGTAGCAATGTTGGAACAACGTATATCTTGTAAACTTCTTGTGCTCGTGACGTAATGAGTGCTTAACATTCAGCCAATCAGACCAAGGCATAGATCATGGGATCGAATAATACACAAGGACAAATAATGATGATAATAATAATGATAATAACCCCACTCCAAGCTCAATCTAAATAGTATGGTTTAACCCTCAGGGGGACTTCATTGAAAGCAATGATGATACACTTTTTTTTGTCACGAAAAAAATTAATATAGATCTCTACCCCCGAAGCAACACCTAGATAAATTGTCTCATCATCCTATTCAAAACAGTTAATACGTTGATTTTTATTTCGCTATACAAATCTGACCTCTCTAAAAAATATAGGTTACCAAGGACATTTTTTTAGTTAACAGGACGGAAAATATATCGTAAGTGTTTATTAAGTATTAATTATTGACTGTAAATGAGGAAAAAAAGGTAAATATTAACTCCACCTGCTGTTTCTCGTTAGTAGGCATTGCCAGTTATTATATTATATTGATTTATTAAAATAACACGGTCTCACACACACAGACTTAAAAACTCAATACTAGAAGACAAACACATATGGTACATTTGACACAGTGGCTATGTGGGATTGATCATCTAGTTGGTCATTGTACAGTAATTACTATCCGCCATGTTTATCATACTGATTTCTTACACGACAGGGTAATGTTTCTCGAAGCTCTCATATCCACTATAAGACCATAGCACTCTTGTAAGTGCACGATCCCCATGTATTAGAGATGGCTACGAGAGTCCTTATGGTCTCGTAGTGAATACAAGAGCTTTGAGAAACAATACCCAGTAGTGTATTTTATAGTGCATGTATCTTTATCACATCAATTTATCTCATATAACTGTATTAAATGTAATCTACCGGAATAAAATCATTAATAAAAAAAATATAGTGCATGTATCATTATTACATCAATTTCTCTCACACATCTGTATTATGTGTGTATGTAATCTACTGGAATAAAATCACTTATACACAATTTAAAAAATAAAATAAAGTATTTATCGGTATTCATTATCATTATCCTGCAAATAAATCAACCTTCTAATTGAAATTCCTTTTGGTCCGTATATCAATGGACGGGTGGGGTGGTGGGTGGTCAACCCTTGGTGAGGAGTGAAGACAACTGTAAAACAAACTTTCCCGTACCCCAATGTCAACCCTATGTACTCCAGTGTTAACCCTACATACCCCAATATTAACCCTTCTAAGTATGATGAGTCACAACGGCAGAAGGAAGTGTCACTGCTCCACTTGAGAATCTCTTGTTCCTTTTGATTATTTGAAAAGTCTCGCCACTTTCAAACACACCAATGCAAATAATTTGTGATCTGAGGCGACATCGCCCACAGGAATGAGAAGTAGTGGTGAGGGGAATAGGTGCACTCTGATGTACTGCTAATGTACAACTACTTACTGTATAAACACGCATTTATTTTCGGCAGTGACCTACTTTGTTGTGAAGTGATCCGGGTTATGGTTCCCTATTATGAATAAATTAGAATTCACGATAACCATCAAACTAACGTACAACCAAATATCATTACACATAACATTCTTACTTTAAGCACGACTATGTTTATAATACAGTAGTATGTTTTCAGTCTTTCTAGATTTACAATACATGATAGTATGATATGAAGACAAACCACTACATAAATTCTTCAAATATACATGAAGAATCCAAACTTAATTGTTGAATAGAATTAGTTATTAAATTTAATTAGAATAATACATAACGTTATGAATAAAAAAAGATCCATTATAATAATATTGACTGAAAGACGGAAAAAATAAACATTAATGAAATATTGACATTCAATATTAGATCTAAAAAAAAGCAATTTTCCCATTTATTGAAACACGTAATGTCTATGCCTGCCAGTTTATACTGCACAACACAGAAACATTGGTGCCCGATGTAGGGGGGCTGTAGTTTCCAATTATTTCCATTGGCATCAATGGTGGAAAACAAATACGAGTGTTTTTGAAGTGTCATGACTGCAACACCTGTGGTGGTAGGTGCATAGATATACAACAGACACGTGACGAAAGTCATACAATATATCGATATATATCGGTACCTCGAGTGGCACTCTACGTCAACACTTAACTTACAAGTGTCCTCGAGGAATCACTTCTCAACCAGCGAATGTTTGTCTCGAATCAAAAACAGATGTTTGGAAAGATAAAATACGATTGATACAGAAAAATCATAAATTATTCTGTTCTTATAAAGAGTTACAATTATATGTGTACCATACACGAAAGTTATCTTGTAGAAAAATATTTAAGGAAATGGGGTTTAATTTTCACGTTTGTTGAATAATACAATACACACAAAACCACTTGGTCTTGTCAACTAATTTAGCTGCCAATATGCACGTGACTTCCATCAGACAGGTCACACCGTGACTTTCATCAGACAGGTCACATGATAACCAACAAAATAAACTACCCATGTATCTAATACCATTAACCACAAACGTAAAATTTCATAATAATTATTAGGTAATCTTAAATTTCTTAAATTCTTACACAAAATTCTTTTAAAATACTTATTTTACAGATTTATTTCTTAAAAAACAGGACTGACATATATCCATAAAACAATTATTTAAATTTGATCTATTCTAAAAATCTGATTTCTTAGAGAAATGCAACACATTTTGGAACGGCCTTTCTAGATTTCCAATAAATCAACATGATATGAACACTACTGTAACAATAATTCTTCACGTAAACATATTCCTCTGACTTTGCCCTCTCTATAGAAATTCAAGACTGACACGGCTTTACGAGTGCAAAACGGTCGATACATAGCTCAGATATTCGTCATGTTATCAGCTCCTTGCCGAATCGTTAAAAACAAGCTTTACAGTAATCCGAAACTATTTCACGCAAGCTCTGTCATCTAAAAGATATATTTATTTTCTGCACTTGAGCTTGAACAAAGCGCCTCTCCAAAAGTTGCGAGTAGTGGCCTTAGTTGGATGCCTGCGTATCTGTGGCGTGAACTTTATATGTCACCTTGCTCGCCATTGGCTGCTTCTTCTGAATTCTATCCCGGCTGGACCAATCAGAATTCACTGTTCAATATGTGGGCATTAAATCAATCAATAAATATATGGGCATATTTGGTTGCCATTGGCACCAATAAGGTTAGCAGCGAGTATTGAAATTTTAGTTTTGGATGAAAACAGTTACTGAAATAAAAAAAAGTACTTTGAATCTGTGCTATCTTTGAAGAGTTACGATCAAAATATTAAACAAATTAATTAAATGAAATTTCGATTTTAATTCCAATCGAGTTGATCAATAAAACTATAAAATCAGCAGCAAAATCTAGGCATGAATGTTCTAATATTCTAACAATATATTCTAAAATAATGGATAAGAATGTTCCAACTTTGATAAAAATGTCGAAAATGCATAATTTATCCTGGAAGAAACCCATATTAAATTTATTATTAAACATATTTTATTGACAATGGAAAGTATTGGGTGCTAGTTATCTCAGCATATAAATTGATTACCTCAGCATATAAAAGACGCTTCCTGGTATTAAAAGCTCTACATTGGTGCGCCCGTCACTACGAGAGTTTTACTCAGTCTACGTGCGGAAGTGCAGAGTTTCTGACACACCTGCCCAGATTACGAGATAGACGCAGAGATAGCTCCAGGCATGCCTCTCTTTCACATCTCCCACACATATCACGCCCAGATCAATGTACATATACGCCAGAATTAACAGACCACGTAATCATCAATGTATTACCGTGGCATCAGTCGTCGTTGCATAGCCACAGTCGTATAGTCACAGTCGTTGTACAGCAACAGTACTTGTATAGCCATAACAGTCGTATTGCTACACCAAAGATAGTTGTCAGTGTCATATTAGATCAACAATTTTTATTTTATTTTAATACATAGCTTACGGTAAGACTTTAACCCTCTCCCTGTTGGATTAGGCATAGACACAGCTCTTTTGGGCATCTCCAGTTGCCTTCAGCAGGGAGAGAGTTAATTAATTAAACCAATGGATTTAGGAAATACACATGTATTATTCCAAATAACTGAAAGTCACCAATAACGGCAGTTTCAGTAGGAAAGAAAATAGGCCCTCCGAAGAGCTTTTAATACAACACAAAATATTTAAAACCAAAAGAATCTGAAAGAATGTACACTATGTTAAATATCTATATGTAACAAGCTGAAAGACAGCTGAAAGAAAAGTGTCGGCATTTACAATTAGTAAAATATGAGCTAGCTTATTCTTCACAGTGACAGTGTATCCATGGTGACTGTCACTGACCATCACCATGGCGACTGTACCAGTAAGTAATGGAATCGCTGGTAATGAAACATCGCCCCCTACATCTTTAGGATCGAACCGGAAAGTTTACGAACCTGACATAACGTGTATTAAAACCTTGAGAATGCCGGAAACATTCTTGCATTGAAATTATTGCGTGATTTTCCATCAAAATCTGATTGACTGTCGGAAGTTCGTACCATAAATGTGGCATCTTACGCAAATAAGCGTATTCTGATTGTCTCGTAAATTACGTCGCGGACCGAGGGGCCATTAACCTATTCAGTAAGCGTGTCAGATGAAGGAGAGAATACCACGACCTCTGTACATTTGCATAAATACGTCCAACTGAAATTGGAAAAGTTACACAATACGTATTACGTAACGTGCATATTTGCATGTGAATTTGATAGGACAGCGACTGAACAATTGTCCAAACTGATGCGTACATAGCCTGGAGAAAAATACCACCTCTGCAGTCAGAAAATAAAAGGACCCGCTATTTCGTTCATGCATAAAAACATTGGCATACAATGGTATATAATCACGCTTTTTATTTAGTCACTGAAGCACAATTCTGAAATAATCGTGAAGTGAAATTTAACCATGATTACATCGTTGTTGTTATCTATGACAATTTCAAATTCTATACATGTAATTATCACATAATGAATCAATTATTGTTTTACGCCACAGCTGGAATCTTTCACCCATAGGTGACGACTATCACATATAATGGAATTCATAAAATGAAAAGAAAAGAAAAAATGGAAATGTCTATAAGTGTTATATATTTATTAGAAGCGAGTGGTTTGCTGCTTAACGCTGAAGTGCGTGACAATTTCTTAACACATCACATCATACATGATAATATTGTTCTCGATCAGTAAGTAGTAAGACGTATCTTCAAACATTCATGTAAAATAATACTAATACTTCCTCATGGTTTCTTGTATTCAGATAATTTTGTGAATACATGCGAGGGAAATCCGCAAAACAAATTTACGAAATCGGTCTGGTCAAACACCCGTCATTCGATCTGCCATATTTAACAGAAGAGCATCATGATATTGGTAAACTTCTAGGGATAATAAGATTATCTCATTTACCTAGAATCGCCAAGAAAGGGCTTTCCTATTAGCAATGTTATTGTACATTGCACGAGTCTGGCATAATGGCAAACACATAGGACAAAGAATCATTGTCTATTATGTGTGAAAAATATCGCTATTTTCGCAATGGGATTACACGTTGCAACCCTATCCTAACCACGGAATCATCCTAGTCTAACCCACATCTTTTCACCATCCACCTTATCCTGCTTTCATAACCAGCCTACCAACAACCTACCCACACAGCCAACCACCCACCCATCCAGCCAACCAACCACCCACATACCCAGCCAACCAACCACCGACCCATCCACCCTGTGAGCATCACCCACCCAACTTCTAATCACTCCCCTACCCCAGAAAACTAATAACAATGCAAATGTTGCCAAAGTTCTTCCAAAGCCACAATCATGACCACTAATAAATCTGTACTTAAAATAATTCGAAATCACACGTCAATGTTAGAATCCTTGAGCCATTTCTATAAAAATTTAAATTACTGAAAACCGATATGCCTGGGTATATGCCAGTTAATTGTCCCTGCATTTCTTTCCCGAGATATCGCCAAACGCCCCACATTTAAACGTAGATCACCATAAAACTTAACCCGCTGTAAAATCAAGCACCGGACTACATCAAACTCCAGTCTTGCTTTCCTACGGGATGTCGCGGAACTTACGGAATTCAATGGCAATCACCAGTGAATGTATCTCCATCCACGAAATGATACAGACTCGCGACTCCATTAAAACTCGCCACCCAATGAAACGGAGATGAGCAGAGCTGTGCCCTCCGTGTGGATTTAACTTGACCCCCCCCTTGTCTGGACCCTACAATGGGATCCCCATAAACGTGCAGATGACCCTCGATCCAGTTGTCCAGCAGAACAAGGGAGAGCGACACATCGCTCCTGGGGAGGGGACACCAGGGAGGGGACACCAGGGAGGGGAGATACCAGAGAGGGACACACCGATCCCTCAGAGGGATTTCATTGCTCTCTCACTGCAATGCATCTGTGAAAAGGACAATACGGCTGGGAGATTTCTGTAAACATCGTCTGAGGTCGGTCTGTATCCAACTAATCCCCAACCTTTGGACTCCACAGATTTCTGATCCCCTTCAGGGGACCCCTAACCTGTGCCATAAACACTGACCAGTGTCCAGAGAAAGCTTGACCAGGAGAAAGTATGGCCAATTGGTTAACCCTCTCCATGCTGGAGGAGATGCTCTGAAAGCTGTGCCTGTGTATAAATCCAGCTGGGAGAGGGTTAACCTTCTCCCTGCTGAATAAAATCAAAGTATTCTATTTCTGCATGTGATTGGGCAAGTTAACTCGCCTTCAGC
>JAUTBZ010128717.1:0-14530 GCA_032361785.1 Lepetodrilus galriftensis | reverse complement strand
CAAAATAGGGTCTGACACCTGTTAGAATTATGGATTGAAAAAAACACGAGGTCTATTTAAATGAACACGACTATAGTACCCAAATCCAGCCTGGATACAGTGAAAAATGTGAAATAATCTTGAAATTAATCGGCTCTAAACCTCAATATAAAAAAAACCCGTAGATCTATTGGTATAGTAGACATGTCATAGAGAAAAATTACAGCTATTATTGAAATGGTACTGGTTAAATATGAGTCTCGTACGAGCAATACCAAAACATCAATTTATTCCACTTTCTGCACCAACCTTTGCATGTATGAATTCAGAATCGGATAATAGCATTGCACGCAGCTTCCTGAATTGGTTGTGCTGTATTAGACGTTCAGACAAACGTAGTGCGACTTCAGATGCTGTATAACCCTTACAGGTAACAGCTCTCACTTAAAAGAAGGCTCAGACGCAACAAACCATTGATACAGGCTTACAATACACAGAAAGCCCGTCCCTTGCACGTTAGTTATAGTGTGGTTCTCAGAGCTGCGGGTCGATATCCCATGAGCATTGTCAGAATTGCCAGATTAGTCGGGAACCGTCTGAGAAGCGATGTCGTTACCCTCAGGAACCTCCCAGCGCATGTAGCCCAGGCCGACAGTACCTGAAGACCAATTAGAGGTGGAAATTATGAATTGATTGCTTCACTCGAGCTCGGGATCTTACCTAGTTAGGTAACATCTGGCACCGTCTGCTCTCACGCACTTCTCCAACGAACCCTATTATCGCCAGAATTGATCCTTCCAACACAAAATGTCTTTGATTGGCTACTGTAAGAAGCGGACGGATACGTAATCGTCTATTGGGCCTGGCTACACGAAACACTCATCGTTGTTGTGTCATATGTCATGAACGACCGGAATATGGCTTGTATGTCCGGGGCGGAAAGAAACATTACTTTCGGGATTTTTGTAAAATTCCAGAATGCCGTCTTTTTCCCCCCCTTTTTTTCCTTCTTTTCTTTGGCGAACCAGGTTGACCAATATAATTCTTAAGATGCCTCGCGAGTGTAGACGACGTAATGTTTGCGTGTAGTTACGCAACGGAACCTTTCCCCCACCGATGTGCACTAATTGGGCATTACCTCCCTTGTCAGTACTCTCCAGCATGTGAGTGTTGTTTAAGACGTGCAATAAATGCCAGTATCTATTTGGAGGAAGAGATTTGATATAAGCACCACTGTGTCTGAATGACGGCTTGCATTACTCGCTACTCACGTCCTAGATGTCCTAGATGTAACATACGGGCATTTAATGACAGCACCTGCTGTGAGAACGGGCGGGAAACGAGAATAATGGCCGTGCGGAATTTTAACGGTCATTACGGTTAAGAACTTGTTAAGAACCCTCGTTGCCTTTTGTGGATTTTAGGAGCATTCGGTACCCGTGCTCATCAACCGCAGACGCTCAGATTGTTGTCCACTAGAATACATCTTCTAGCTATAATGCATGTTGCTATTCTGCTAAATACTTAATGTAGGCTACTTGTTAGAATGCTAATGGTTTATGTATTGTACAGGCAGTAGGCTTATTGAATACCATTGTCCTTCCGTCATTGGCTGCTACTTCATATGTTAATGTGATTTCTGGGATGACTATTATTTTAGAAATATAGTGATCGAGTGAATAGAAAATTGGCCATGAATAAGAACTGTATGCATTGGGCTATATAATTACTTATATAAACACTTCGTAACATATAATTAATCAATAAAATCATGGGATGGGTATATTTATAAAGTAATCGTATTTTCTAGGATCTATTAAGAATTATATCCAAATGAATTAAAAGTGTTCAAAGGCGAACTGCGAAATGACTTCCTACCCTCTTCGTGTTTCACCACTTCCACCAAGAAAGCAATCCAATACCTTTGACTGTACCTTCTTGTAATGTGTTCCGAATTACCTTTATAAACAGCGAACCACACAAGATGCAGACTATGCCAACATAACCGGTCCAAACCAGATACCTCCCCCGTTGCTCACGTGGAACTGCTTACACTATTGTCTCTAACTAACGAAGAACACTCTCTCCCTGTATGTTCCCGGTTTTAGTCCTATGGTATACAGAAGTCAGAGGGCCTTTGATTGTGCAATGAAGACGTCGAGGTCACGCAGGCGTTTCCGTAGCGTTAGGTTGCAGACTGGTTCCCTGCCTATGTTATGCAAAGTAGGACAGCAGCGCGTGCGTAACATAAGAAGAGAACCGGTTTACGTCGGGTGTTAATTCACATATTGCGTGTTGTCACTGTTCTCCTGCAAATATAGACAATATTCTGAACATTCTGCATTCTGTACATCTTCTACCGCACAATGAATACATTGTATTCTACGAGCTGTGGTATAGTACGTACTGTATGGATCCAATAAGAAAAATATGCGGTCATTTGGCCAAGGATACACCCAGAATAGCACACAGTCACCGATGCTACGTTAATATTCAGGAATGCCCGGCGTATTTTCAGAGATTTTAAGTTATGAGACCGACTTTTTATATCAAATTTGTATTCATACTTAAGTAGAACTTAAGTGGTGTTACATTCTCATTTCCGACGTAACCTTATCTGTCATAAATGGTGGTGTAGGCTTATTTGGTCAAAATAGTTAAGATGGTTACTCTAGTGGTCTGTCTGCAGATCTGTCTGTGGTCAGGATGGAGCAAGGTTAAGTTCAAAGGTAAAGATATATATATATAGTACTAGTGTAAATGTGGTAGCTTGGTGTAAAGGATGCATTTTAAGGGATTGATATTTGATATGCAACATATTTATGAATGTACTACTAGTATATTATAGTTACTATTACTGTTGTCGCAAGACTAATTTAAACTGTGTGAAATGTTGATACTGGAATGTTAAATATTTTGGTCAACATTTTGTTGAGAGAAACTACTAGTAAATGTAGCTTTTATGATAATTTGAAAGTTAAAGTGGTTCTTTTAAAAAGCTAACCATTACTATTTACTATATCTATAAGGTTCTGTCACAAGGCAAGCACGTATTCCACCGTGCCAGTGAATCATGTTAATCTATTACAAACAATCTGTGGAGAGGTATTAAATGAATAAAGCATATGTATATATCAGATATCGAGTTGTATATCTCGTATCAACAGATAGGGAAACGGGTTCAGGAATATGCCATCAGATATCTACGTCAAGCTAGTTTGCAGAACCAGCAACCAGACTATCCTCTACCTCCATAGAACATAGATGCTGATTCTACGAGACGAGAAATCCACACACGCCGGATATTAAAACAATCATCGTTCTAGTTGAAACACACACTTTCACATCGTTAGTTTGAACGTACACGATGTGTGTATAACTGCGTGTTTAGTGTTGTAACAGAAGTGCTATTACCCTTATAAAGCTTTTAAATACGACTGAGATTCCTAAGGCAGATGCCTTTATAATGAAGATCGATGGGATGATATGAAGTCGTTCGGTTCTTATTCTGAAATGTTCGGCATAGGCAAGAAAATCGGGAAATACGTGTCAATCTACAGACATTTAAAATTAAAGTAACGTATTTATATAACGTAGTTTGAGTTCGATTTCCGTTTTCATTCGGAAGTGGATCATTAAGTTGTAAATTGACAAATTACTTTGCGGTTTATGTAAAATAATTTAAACTTCCGGTGACAGTTTGTCCGTTGGATAAAATGTTTGGTTTGCTTTTTATGTTTAAAATAACTACAGTTGGTGTAATGGTTGTTCTATGGAATGTAATATTTGTTTGCCGTATTTATCATACATTCCCTTATTTAAAATTGCAATTGCTAAATGCAGATATATTTAGCCGTTCGTTCCTTTATTATACTACTTATAGTTTGGATTTATGACAGTATATGCAGCATCATGAATTTACCACTAGCAAGCTTCCCTTTTAAAAAAATCCAATCTGATTCATCAGAATTTTACACTTTTGGAATATACTCGAAATGTTTGCGAATTTATTGAGAATGTATTGAGAACTGCATTGAAATTTTATTATTTTTTAAATATTTATATATTTATTATTAATGTAATTCGATGCACCAATCTACGTAAATACTATTATTAACGTCTCATCGTCTTCTTTTCCAGATATTCGACTGTGATTTCCTCTCTCGGACTGTGAAATATGTGCACAATGGCTCACCCTTGCTATACTCGGACGAGATCAAAATGCGCGCTCATCGCTTCACACACACCAAGACGATCACAGAAACATTCTACCTCCGAGTTCGGATAGTGAACGCCTCGCACGAAGTCGTGGTGACGCGCGGACTTCGGCCCGTCGTGGTGCCTAAATTCAATGGAATCTCCAATACCATCGACGCCTCGGCTCTCAGATTTCGGAACAGTGACAACCACAACGTGTCGTGTACAGTGGGCTTCTCCAAGTACCACTCGCACTGGCCTTTGGTGGGTCAGATGGTAATGGGCAAAGATCGCCATCCAGTTGACGCTGTTAAAAAAGACTGTCGTGAATTCCTCTTCATGCAGTTGCATTACGAGCATCTACGGTCTCCCACACCGGATGTGGATTATCTCCCTTTGACCGTGGAGCTTTATGACCCCTCCCAAGGCGAAGAAGTCATAACTGAAAGTTTTTACCTCCCTATTTACATCAAAGGAGCCCTGCCCAATTCTCCACCCAAGAGTAAGATGAGCAGCATGAATATGATGGACGTTGACCAGTTTATTCTTACGACAATCATTCCAGGGGTGATATCAGCCGAGGATTATGAAACTCCCAGTGTCCAGCTAGTGTACAACATATCTAAAGCCTTCCCGCCGGGACACGGGTTCCTGGTGAAGAGAGGCGACCACGCTACCGCCATCACATCATTCCTCCAAGACGACCTTGAGAATCACAGGATTGCATATCATCCCCCCAACGTCAGCTACTCCGAACGACGGATGTACCAGATCGAGTTCACGGTCTTCGACAGCCATTTCTCCAACAGCATGCCGTTGCGGTTCCACATCGCAGTTCACCCGTCCTCCACGAGAGCTCCGCGAGTGTCGCATAACTTAGGTCTAGTTCTTCTCGAAGGACAATCCAGAGTCATCACCACCAAGGAGCTCCAGATAGTGGACCGTGACAACCTGGACCGGGTGAAACTTTACGTGAAAGGTGGGCTTCACCACGGGAATATTGAAGTCCACGGGCGCCAGTCCATCATGTTCCGTCCCTCTGATCTGAAATCGGGAGGAGTTGTCTACAGGCACGACGACAGCGACTCGACCAGAGACCGCATCGAGATCCGGCTCAGTGACGGAACGAGCACCGTGCTCTTCACCTTTCCAATCAACATCATTCCTAAGGACGACACCCCGCCACACCTGATCAACAACCTGGGGATGCAGATCAACGAAGGAGACATGAAGAAGATCAGCGAGGACCTTCTTCTCGCCCACGACACGGACTCTCTGGATTCCAACATCATCTACACCATCATGGCCACGCCTAGTACCGGAGACGTCATCCGCAAAGTCAGACCTTCGGACTCCGGGACCAAGATATTTGGCTTCCGGCAGCGCGACCTCCTCAAGGGTCAGATCTACTACCGACACTCCGGCCGAGAGGAATTCCGAGACTCCTTCCGGTTCACCCTTCAGGACCAACAGGAACCGCCCAACGAATCCGAGCACTTCGTGTTCCACATCGTCATCAACCCCATGAACGAGAACCCGCCGAAACTAGCTCCCGAGTCTTCCCGGATCCTGTACGTCCCCGAGACGGACATCGCCTACCTCAGCAGCACGGAGCTGCAGTACACGGACGTTGAGTCCACGGACAGACAGTTGTCATTCACCATCACCACCCCGCCTTACTTCGTCTACAACCGCGGGGAGAGAGACGCCGGGAGACTCGTCTCCACGCACAACCTGACCAGGATGATGAAGGACGGAGCCACGGCGTCCACACAGACTTTCACTCAAGACGACATCAACCACATGAAGATAGCGTACATGCCTCCTATGGGAGACATAGGCTCGGAGTCTCGGCTCGTCAGGTTCGTCTACACTGTAGAGGACTCCAGTAGGAACAGGCTGTACGGACAGACGTTCGACATCGAGGTACAGCCCGTCAACAATCGGGTGCCTCAGTTCGTGACGTCCAAGCTTCTGGTGGAGGAGGGTGGGATTCTCAGTGTCACTTCCAACCAGCTGTCGGCCAACGATGTGGATACTCCGTCAGAGAAGCTGCGGTTCATTTTGGATGCTTTACCTCGGTATGGGATTTTACAGAAGGCCGGGATTGCTTTGAAGAGAGGAGGGGAATTCAACATTGCTGATCTCGAGAGGAAAGACATCAGGTAGGCCTACTTTACCCGTATATTTCTAAATATATGTGTATGTTACGAAAGGAAGGGAGTGAATGTGTTCGTTGTGTATGGGTAAACGATTCCTGCAAAGACTAGTATTAGGCAACAAATCAGTTCTTGAGGAAGCTGGTGCAATGTTTGTATGTGTCTGCAAGTTCTTGAAGAATACGTGGATCCTGAAGACATTTAGAAATTATTTGTTTGTTAAAAAAGCCCCCATGTCCTTAATTTATTTTGATGATCAGACATTAAGACAGATAGTTGATACACGCCTATAGATTAGTGAGATATACCAGATGTTACATCATTTGCGCTTCCATATCTTTCACGAACGTAAGTCGGCTTAATCTCTTTACTGCATCAAACATTCAAACGTTAGCCAAACGTTCGGTTGTAGATGTGTTAGATAAAATTGCTTTGATAAAATAATTAACCATATTGACATTAGCCTAGTAAATGCTAAGATCCTTAACTATATCTGAGTGTATGATTGTATAACTTCAATGGACATCAAGGCTAAATATCCAAGATATCTATGATGTACAATAAGTAAAGAACATCTGATGATGTAATGAGGGGAGCTTCCTGATGTGCTTGAAAATATATTGCTATTTAATATCTTCATGTACTTTGAGCTAATAATTAATTAGTTTGAAGTAGACTTGAAAAACACCCACTAGATAATACGCACGCTGGTATCTAAATGAAAATGTAAAAATCAAAGTCGAAACTCATATGTGCAAATCTGGGTTGACGTAAAAGGTTAATTTAAACATGTTAAAGTGACTTTCTTAGGCGGTAGTTTTTAGATCCACATATTGAAGTTACCACACGAGTGTTGTAAGAGGTAATTGAGTGTAAACGACCTCTGACATTATGTTGTAATAACATCCATGAATGAAAGAGCGAATGAAATTGAATTTCTTGGTAGGTAGACGTTTTAGGTTCCGACATTGAAAGTACTATCATAAAGCAAACTTTCATCACATGTTCTTAGAAATATTCATTTGAATTTGTGGAAGTTATTGGAATAACGTAAGCAGTATTCATTTGGATTGTCAAATATTGAAGTTACTGTAATAACGTAAGATTTTCATCATATTTTCTTACACATATTCATTTGAATTGTGAAAGTTTCCTGAATAACGCAAGAATTATTCATTTGAATTGTGAATTTTTGAAGTCACAGAAATAACGTACGAATTATTTATTTGAATTGTGAAATGTAAGAAAATAATATTAAAGTGTTCTCATTATACAGTATTCATTTACGTTTCGTTTTTAAACAGCCATGAATTGAATCCCAACTCTTTCTGATTAATATGCGGAACTTGAGAAGTAGAAGTTTGACTTAGATGTAAATATTCACATTTAACGTGAATTCCTTATGAGATACCTTTTAGAGCCAAACATTGAAATTCTCCACTTGAGGTAGACTGAGGTAGGCCTACACTCACTACTTTTGACGTAATGTCATCATAACCTTCATGAATGAAATCCCGGGGATTCTCGCGGAAGTGAAAGAGACTTGCAAACGGACGTATGGCGTATTACCAACTATTTGAATGATGAGGGACCGGGGAAAAAATACACGTCAACTGGTAATGGGGCATTAAACTGACATAACCGTCAGAACAAACCGTCAGAGGAAGTCGTAGCAAGATCCTCTCGTACTCTCTAGTCTCGCGTCGTCTCGTCTCTAGTCTCGCGTTTTCTCTTCTCGTCGCTCCGTCTGTTGTGCTTTGTGCCAAACTGAGTTGATTTAGGATTAACGTTTGACAGTCGAGCGAGAGTTTGTGATTCCAGTAAAGATATAGCCTTGTTGTCAACTGGGCTTATATTAGCCATGCATAGTTTGTCTAGATCTACTTAAAGGCTTCAATTTTGGTGATGTTTGCTCGGCATATTAAACGTGTCGACTCAGCATTGTACGATAATGTAGTATATTACAAGCTTATGTGTATTTAAGTCTTAACACATCACGCTAGGAACATATCGTTGGCTTAATCTTGTATACTACAGCTCATCACTTTATGATTGGAACAAACTTGTCTGTTATTTTTTATATTTGGTTCCAACGTTCTAATTACCAGTATCTTCAATGGAATTAAGGAAATGTTTAACGGAAAATGTTGTACTAATTTGGGCTTTGTCCATTATAGGCAAATTGTTCCGTTTGGAAATAGTTTGAAATAATGGAAAAAACGTATTGCATTAGTATTTATACACCCGTGAAAAACGTGTTAAATCTGAAAATTCAATATCGTAAGATGTTTATGAATTAGTATTATCTCCATTATGGCGTCGATACAATATTTTATGAATGCTTCCTCTATTATTTTATTCAAATATATATTGTATATATTTTTCAAACGTCTATTCATTAATCGATTCAAAATAACTAATACATACTTTGATTATCTTAATTTTCATCAATTCAAAATGTAAATTAAATGTTCTGTGAACCTATTGCTGCTCGTGTTTCCATGGGAGATTCGTGAAGTATTTTACGAATGCTTCCTTCTCAATTTCAACAATTTCAACAAATCTAGTTGTCTAAGACAAAACACAAAGTACGAAAGGGTCGTACTGAAGTTCGGACTAAATCAGGGCCTGCGCCATGCTTTTACTATAGTAGGAAACGACGTAAACCTCGATTTACGCCCGGACTGTAGACACGACCCTTTCATGAAACGCATTCCTGACGATTTTAGTTATCTAGGGTTATGTTCTCTTTACATTATCCCCGTACTTCCGTTTCAGATACGTACACGATGGCTCTGAAATCATCCTGGATACTTTCACGCTCAGCGTATCCGACGGACTCAACTCCGCCACCAAAGTCATCTCCATCGACATCGTCCCCATTGACGACGAGTCCCCGCAGATGACCAACAACCTGCGTCCGTTCCTCATCGTGTCCGAAGGCGGCGACGCCACTCTGACGGAGCGGACGCTGTCCGCCACCGACGCCGACACTGACGAGGGTTCCCTGGTCTTCCTGATCGTCCGCCAGCCCAAGTACGGCGTGCTCCAGCTCAATGAGCAGCCCGTGACCAAGTTCACCCAGAGAGACGTCAAGAAGGACAGAGTCAGCTACCTCCACACCAGCGGAGAAATAGGAATCTCCCAAGTTAACGACGTCGTCACCTTCATCGTGTCTGATCAGAACTTCCTCCCGTCGGCGGATATGCCAATGTACGATCTCAATATCACCATCACCCCCGTGAACAACCAGAAGCCTACGATCAACCTCGGTAGCCCGGTGTTTGTGTCCGAGGGCGAGATATTCAAGATCACCGAGGAAGTTCTGAGTGTGTCAGATCCGGATTCCAGGAACAAAGATATTGAGTTTATGATCACGAAACAACCGCAGTGGGCGTTTCTGGAAAATACGAAACCCAGTCCCGGATCGGAGAGAACAAACACCGGGATTCGGATCAACATGTTTAAATTCCGAGACATTCTGGACGGCTCCATAAACTATGTCCAGGCGAACCACAAAGGCGTAGAACCCGTCAGCGACGAGTTCAGCTTTTACGCCACCGACGGGAAGCTCAACTCTCCGACGCAGACCATAGCGATAACCATAGTGCCAGCCAACGACGAAGTCCCGGATCTGATGCTGAGAGACTTCTCACTTCCCGAGGGCGGGAGCATGGTCATCGATCAGTCCATGGTTGACGCCATTGATCTGGACATGCCCAAAGACCCGCTGGTCCTGACGGTGTCGCAGCACCCCGAGCACGGCGCCATGGTCATGATGATTCACACCCGCAAAGGCGAAGTCGAGACGGAAATCCACGACTTCACCATCGACGAACTACACAGCGGAATGAAACTCAAGTACGTCCATGACGGCTCTGAGACGTACCAAGACAAATTCGCCGTGACCGTCTCCGACGGGAAGCACGAGATAAAGAGGGTCTGCAACATTACCATCAAGCTCAACAACGACGAACGTCCTGAGATTATTAAGAACGCAGGCTTGCATCTTGATTACGGCGAATCTGCTTTGATATCTAGCGTGGTTCTCCAGGCAACTGACGAAGACAACGGAGATGCTCAACTCTACTACCTCGTTATAGAACTTCCCAAAAAGGGATTCCTCCAATTCTGTCCCAATCCGTTCTCCAATAACTTAGACGCAGATTGCAGCGACTTTGCGGTCGACGACAACTTCACCCAGTACGACGTCGATCAGAACAAGGTGAGATACATCCACACCACCAGCATGGGCAACACCGAGACCGACAGCTTCGTCTTCGTTTTAACCGACGGCAGATACAAGCGTCCGGAAGAGACCTTCGAAATCAGGATCGTTAATTCGAAGAAAGCCAACATCGCGCTGTTGAATCGCGGCATGGAAGTGAGAGAAAGCGAGCGTGTAGCCATCAGCACGTCCAACCTCAGTGCATCGGATGAGAGCACGAAAGCAGATGAGATCGTCTTCGCGGTTATTCGTCCGCCGAGACTTGGACAGATCGAATACATCGACCGAGTCTTCTCCCCAATAAGCAGCTTCACGCAGCTGGACATCGCTTCTCAGAAGGTCGTGTACAACCATCTCACCAAGAACGACATCACTGACGATTCCTTCACATTCACCGTCACCAACGGACTCAGTGAGGCTAAGGACGGCGAATTCAAGATCAAAATTCAACCTCTGGACCGAATCCTTCCGTCGTTGATGACCAACAAGCTCCTGGAAGTCATCCAAGGCGCCGATACCATCATCACGGCATTGCATATCAAGGTGACGGACCCAGACACATCCGCCGCGCACATATCGTACATCGTAGCCAAGCCTCCGACGTACGGCAAGCTCTACAACCGTGGCGTCCCGGTCAAGACGTCTTTCAGTCAGAACGACGTCGACCAAGGCTTCGTCACGTACGAGAGCGACGGCACACGAGCTGGTCTCGACAACATCTTCTTCAAGATCTCCGACGGCAGACACGAAGGTTTCCTCATTAACGGAACTTTGCAAACCAAACCAGCGATGGTGAGCATCTTCGTGAAGCCGCTGATCGAGGACGCTCCCAAACTGGTCGTCAAGAAGCACCCGAGCGTCCTCGAGCACTACGGAGGCCATAGATACGGATACGTCCTGAACAGCAGGGTTCTCAGAGCTGTGGACTCCGACACGGAGAGCTACGGACTCATCTACTCCATCCTGGTGAAGCCTAAGAACGGCCACATCGAGAACACGGCGTCCAAGAGGTTCGTGAGGCGGAGGTTCACCCAGCAGGACTTGGACGACGAGAATCTGATGTACATCGTGGACAAGACGAGCAATGCTACCAATGACAGCTTCACATTCACTGTGGAGGATAGCAGAGGCAATGCACTGTCAGATGAACGGTAAGAACATTATTATTTCATTATTGTTGGTGGTGGTGATATTATATTTTTTGTTTTGTTAATTATTATTATTATTATTGTTATTATTATTATTATTATAATTATTATTATTAGTATTATTATTATTAAAAATAGTATATATACATGTATGCTTTTATTATTATTATTATTATTATTTAATTTTTAATTTTAATTTTTTTTAATTATTATTATTAGAATTCTTAGTATTATTATTATTATTATTATTATTATTATTTTCTTTATTTTTTCTTTATTTTTTTATTGACGTGAACTAAACACATTATCGTACGTATTCGCGTATACTGTACCGTTTTTAGTTTCCGCTTATAAACTAATTCAAACATTGTCTGTATATGTTTCCAGATTTGACCTGCGTTGGTCCAGAATTGAATTTGCCAAAGAGGACGTGGTTGTCTGTGAGAACGTTGGCACGATGTCAATCACGTTGCTGAGGACAGGAGCACTTGACCAATCAGCGTTCATCTCTATCAACGTCCGTCAAATGTCAGCTCGCAAGAATGAAGACTTTCTACCCAGCTCAGCCAAACAGGTTCAATTTGATCCAGGTAAATGTACTACCTTTTATTAATTTGAAATGAAGATACTCCATGACCGGTAAATGCTACATCTTGTACTAACAAACGGCATGTATTGTTCTTGTTAATTTTCACCACATCTATTTCAGGTAAATCCGAGGCCACTTGGGATATCACCATCAAGGACGACGGTCTACAGGAAAACAACGAGAAACTGCGCCTCATCCTTGCGGAACCAATCAACGCCATCATCGGAGATCAACGAAAGCTACGACTGAGAATTATTAATGCTGAAAATGGTATTTCAAATTATATCTTCCAGGTTCTAGTATGAACGTACATGGTCTATACACGCGTAGTTTATTTTGATATTAAATATAATTATTACTCTGCAAAACGCATTATGTTTATGGTTGTCATTTATTAAGTAGGGCCTATGACATTTCTTATTTGAAATATTCTGTTTCAGGCGAATGTCCCCAATACCTTGGAATGGTCAGTAAAAACACCGGAAGTGACCAGTTGACCATAGAGAACAGCATGTTCATACCGTCCCATACCAACAATCGTGATACCCTCATTACAGTGAGTATGCCATTTATATTATTGAATACAATGTGTATTCAAGTTACCACTGAAAGCTTCAACTTGATGGTAACATAGTGGGAAACTATACGTAACAAGACTAAATGTATTCGTAGAATACGATTATTTTCTTTGACATATATTATCACAAAGATTTGAAGCAGGGTGCGTTATTTTCAATAACAGTTTAAGATATTAATTAAGAGGATTTCATAGTATATTACGATTTTAAGACTACCTGTATAATTCAAGATTATTCAAATGTCTTTCTTTGTATAATTGTATTGTATATTACGATTTTATTACTGTGACTCAAAAGTACTCAAACGTCATTCTGAGTACGTTTTCTTTTGAAACTCGTCCCAAATAAAGAGTATTTATTCACACATCGTTGTCTAACCGACATGAATGTTTCTTCCTGTAGTATCACAAGATCAACAAAGTACTTCCGGTAAACTCGTTCGAAAATACTTTCCTGAATACCGAGCCAAAGAGCAACTCGGAACCGGATGTCCGTCCCTCGATAAAGCCGACAAAGAAGAAGAGGAAGCATAAGAAGAAGTCGAGGAAGGGGCGGAAGAAGAAGAAGGACAAGAAGAACAAGAAGAAGAGGAGGAATCAGTCTACGCCTAAGACCATGAAGAAGGACCCACAACCCAGCTCGGCTCCAGCAAAGATCTATAAACCAAAGGTAGATATGGGGAATTTGTATTGGTTTTTTTCCTTTCTTTTCACATAGCAGTTCGATTTTTTATAACATTGTCACAATACTGATCTTCCTTTCTGGTCGTTCTGTTGCTCAGAACATTTGACTTGCAATTACAAGTGATTTCAAGTCAAAACCCATTACGTTAAGAAAGACTATCTCTATAAACTGGAGATTCTGTGGGCCTATTCTCGAAACGTTCCTACGAACTTCTTAGTCAAAGAACAGTTCGTAGCCATACTATAATAACCGTTAAGAACTCTTCTTAGGTTAAAACGAACGTTAGAAGAATACGCTCCCCAATAGCTTATAATAATGTTTCCTGAAAATAGACTTACACTTTGTGTCCCTAAGATGTAGCTACAAGTGTTCTGAGCAACGGTGCCAAGGTGGTCCATAACAATACCGAGTTTGCCGTATTAACGGATGGTCCACTTGTTTCAGTCCAACGTGAAGAAGTGCACCGCCTCCACCAAAGACCTGCTGACGTTCGACAGCTTCAACCAGCAGCTTCTCAAGTGTAACGGGAAGGAGTGGCAGGTGTGGACGTCCGCGTCTAACAGTGACGAGAGGGCTAGGAGCAGTCTGTGCCAGGCTGGTCAGTAGTTTGTCCCAGACTTTAAACTAGTTGTTAATAGTTATAGTAATGACAGTCTTTGTAAAAGACCTTTCGTGGAGATTTGGTCGATTTTATATATTATTATCTTTATTATTTTTAATGGCACTTCTTTTTTTAAAACTTCCTGCTGGATTATGGCATCTCGGTTTGCCTTCATTATAGAGAAAGTTATTTAATAAAAAGTCATGAAAGAAATTCGATAGAAAATGACACAAACGTCTTTGAAATGAAAGAGACTTGCACTAGATGTATAACGCAATGTATGTTGTAAAGAAGGAAAGTAGAAACAAAATAATTTTCCAATCATTCATGAAATCCCTGTTAGAAGAATGTTTATCGGATATCTCTT
>JAUTBZ010128706.1:0-14533 GCA_032361785.1 Lepetodrilus galriftensis | reverse complement strand
TTATGACCTTGATGAGAGTAAGATACTTCATATCCCAATCAGAACAATCGAAGAGATGCATCATAATATGCTTCCAATGTTGGAAGGCTTAGGTAAAGAGAAGTTATTTATATTTGTAGATAGTATTGGTAACCTGGCCTCAAAGAAAGAGTTAGAAGATGCTCTAGAAGGTAAATCGGTGGCTGATATGACCAGAGCAAAAAGTCTAAAAGCATTCTTCCGTCAGGTTACACCGTACATTAACTTAGCAGGTGCATATAGTTATTTTATCGGCCATGTTTATAAAGCTCAAGGGCTATACCCTAAAACGGTTGTAAGTGGTGGTACTGGTTTGGAATATGCCCCTAATGGTAGATATATGATTGGTAGAGCTGATATCAAAGATGTTAAGAAGAAGATTATCGGTCATGAGATGGGTATCATCATTGATAAGAGTAGAACAGTTAAACATAAAATGAGAGCAGTATTTCAGTTCATGTATGGAGATGGTATCTTGAAGTTTTCTGGGATGCCTGAGTTGGCAGTTGAGTTAGGGTTTGCTAAGAAAGGAAAGATAGGTAATAAATCATCTTTTGAGTATGATGATGTATCAATTGAATGGAGAGAGGCTTACAAAGATGAAGAGCTTTGGAATCGTATATTCGAAGAGACTGACTTCAAACAGAAAGTTGAAAGTCATTTCAAGGCAGAGTTCTAGGAATTTATCCTAGAACACTCACACCGCATATCACTACCTTAATAGCTTTCATATCATAGACATCTTTTTTAGCACTCATACCAAATATCTTAAACGGAGCATTACCAATATAGTCTTCAGCTATTCTCTTATCAAAGAATCTTAGAGCCTCTTTTAAGTCCTTTGTAAGGTTAGTAGTTTTACCACTCAAGATGTCTACCATTTGTTGATGTGTATAACCAACTGTCGAACCGAACAGATTAGCATCAAACTCTAATTTATGTTTTGATTTGTTCGATAGTGTTATCTCTATCTTCTTACCTTTGAAGATTGTTCCTGCTAAATACTCTTTGATGATGGCAGACTTCGCCTTTGAAACATTCGTTAACTTCACTTTAGGCTTAGATGCTTCTCCTATAAAATTCTTTAAGTAACTCATGGTAGTTATCCTTTTATTCTATTTACTTCTTTTTAGGACGGATGTGTATCAATACAGACTCTTTAGAAGCCCCACTCCCCCATATATCTTTGTCTTGGTACGGTGGCTGGAGTTCTTTGTTACCACTCGTCACCTTTACCTCTAAACTGTATCTCTTAGGGTTGTTAATCCATTTAGACCACTCCTTCTTGGCTGATGAGGTCTGAGTTGAATCTGATACAATCCAGCATCTCTCGTTATCTAAAGAAACTAACCTATACATTCTGAGCATAAATCTACCTATGAAGTCTGAAAACTTCTTAGATGCCTGAACTTGCATACTACCGTCTTCTAAGAAGTTAAAACTAATACCTGCCTCTATCTCATTATCTTTGTTGGTGAGGAAATATATCTTCTTTGTGTAATCGAAACCGTAGAAGACAGGGAAGCTATCTATCTTAGATTTAGTTAGCTCGAACTGTCGGTTCTTTAACATCTTTGTTATAGGCTGGGTGAGCATCTTGTCGAAGTATTTCTTGTTGGTTACTTTCGGTATCTCGATAGGCATCTCGTCAATAAACGCATTTATAAACTCACTCAAAGAAGGCGCTTTCTTCATGGTGTTATCCTTTTATTTTATATACTAAAAAGAAGAGGGTTAAACCTCTTCTACATCTATCACTTCACTTTTGATAAGTGATTCTAGTTTTCCAGTCTTACTACTTCTTTGGATATACTCATCAGCCAACTTCCAACTATCCTTATTGAATCTGAAGATAACAAATTCTCTTTGCATTGGAGATGCTTTTCTCATACCAGCCTTACCGTTTCTCATCGTTGCGTTGGCATAGTTACCATCAATCAAGTTCTCCTGAAGTCTATTATACACTGTCCATAAATCATTTGCTTCATCTTCAACTCTATGTGATGTCAATACCTGGTCTATCTGAGTTTGTGTTGGTACTTTGTTTCTAAGCATCTTGAACATCTTCTTAGCTAGTCCTTCTCTTTGTCTCTTCAACATCGAAAAGTCTTTCCATTGTTGTACCTTTGTCTCTGCTACATCTACCTGATGAGATATTCTAGATACTGATGATGCAACGAACTCTTCAAAATCTCCACCTATATGCTTATGGATAGCAGGCTCAACATCGTTGTCAAATATCGTTAAACCATTTGAACACACTAGTCTATAGACACCTAGGTAAAGTGCTAATGAGCTTGAGCCGTCATGTGAGTTAACTATTCTTAGTCTATACTCATCTTGTGTCCCTGCTACTACTAAACCTTCTTTTTTCATCTCAATGAAGTGTGTACTAAATTCTGTATTTTGACCCTTATTAGCACCTTTAACATTTACAACTGACCAACCTTCATCTGAAAACTTTCTAACTATTTCTAAAGATGATTGAAATTTATATTTACCACTCAATCTACTCTCATCATATGAAGCTGGGTTAACCATCGCTGGTACTAATTCTACTGAGTTACTTTCTTCTCTGAATATTGTCTTTGTCATTTTGACCTTCCTTTTTTTGTTTTTGTACTAGGCATTATATAGGACGAAGGCTTAAAAACATATTAAAATTAATATAAAAGGGGTATAAAAGAGAGATTCTTTTCCTAGACCGTTCAAAGCCTAGGAAAGATGGGGTTACTTTAGATGTTCGATTATCTCGCCGTCTTCGTAGACATCGAGGACTCCTTGTATACCGTTTAAGAACTCTTCTTTAGCTGGGTCAAGGTCTATCACTTCACCGAACCCATCGTATTGTGTTTGGTTAAACTCTTCCAACTCAAAGAGGTCGGACTCCATACTATCACTTCCTAGACCCTCAGTGTATCTGGGATAGTCTCCCTCGGCATACATCCTAAGTTTGTCTAGGTTGTCTTTCATAAATATCTTCTGGGTTTCTGTTAAGGTGTTTATATCTTCGTTTATCATCTATCTTCCTTCTTCTTAATCTGTATTAACTTCATCAACTATCTCTAATAGTAAATCTTTATGGTCATCATCATCAAGCATATTCATAATAACATCTACTACATTCTTGTTGGCATTGACTTGAACATCTGCTTCATCTACCTCTGTCTCTTCTTCTATAGCCTTTTGGTAGTCAAATTTGATAGAGGCTATATTATAGCTCTCTTGTATATTGTTAATAAGAGCTTTGATAGAGGCTACCATTTTAATGTCTGATGAGACTAGAAGTGTGATATGTTGCCCGTCTATTATATCAGGTAGATGTTTCTTATAGTTTTTCAAGGTCATCTCTGCATCCACATCTAACCCATCATTGACCTTGAGTATCACTTCATCTTTATCAAAAGGGTTCTTGGTAACTGTTATATTAAAGAATCGAGGGGAAGTGGTATTCTCGATAAACTCCACTCCCTTGGTCTCTACATCTAATATATGTATACCTTTTCGCTCCCCGAAGTCGTTTCTGTTCTTCTGATACGAGTTGCCTAGATAATGGAAGTTCTTATTTAAGGACTGTTTGATGTGATAGTGACCTGAGTAGATAGTATACTTCTTCAGCTCATTGGCATCAAGACCATGATTACTAGCATAAGAGTTTGTCACTAAACCTCCCTTGGCTTCAAAGTGACCCAGAACAAGGCTAGAACCAGGTTTAATCGGTAAACTATTATGAGTTACTAACCAAGGGATAAAGGTAACTAAGTGTTTGTTCTCTAACTTCATATCCATAGGCTCATCTATAATGGTTATATGGTCCTGATATATCTCGGGTAAGTGTTTAAACATCTCCAAAGTATGAATGTCTGTTCTATCTTTGTAGTATGATTGATGGTTACCTACTAAGAATATCATATGCATATTATTCTCAACTATTAAAGGGATAAACTCGTTCCATAGCCTGAATTGTAGTAAGGCATCCAGCCCAACTCTCTTGTCAGTGAAGTCACCTAAATTGATTATAGTGGTTATCCCATTATCTAATGCAGTTGGTATCACTAACTCTTCATATATTTTAAACATCGCACCGAAGTTGTCAGATGTGAAATGGTCGTCCGTGGTTAAAATGGATTTCATACTACCAACCAAAAACCTTCATTAAACTCTTCTTGTAATCTGATAAAATGTTCTTCATCGGACTCACAACTCTTCCTGAATAGTCACCTTTGATTTTATTTTTCTTTTTGTTTTTCTTTCTTCTGTCACTAAGTCTTTTAGGCTGTTGCTCTGGTACATTATGTTTTCTAAATGTATGGGGTGATAGCTCTCTATGGTGTTTTCTCATTTTTGTAGTTAAATTCATTATATCTCCTATTATTTTTAAACCATAGTGTATTGTATCTATTCTTTAATTTCGTTTAGGTGGCGTCAACAATCTTACTACCTATCTAACAAACTTTAGAAGAATTATCAATATCTAAATACACCTAAGGTATGAAACGGTGGTGAAGGTTGTCCTACTACCTAAGAGTGTATCTGGTGTGTTTTGGATAGATTTTAAGGTTGAAAACGCTAGACTAAAAGTAAACAGCTCTGATAAGATACATCGTGGTAGTGATATATCTGTATCTTAGTATCAATATCGAGAGTTTCTAACTATCTCAAGTTTGGTTACCATCTCCATATCATGAATGTGATGAGCTGATTTAGTTATGAGATATTGCCCATTATGTTCCGAGCTCAACTCTCCTGTTTGATATTTTTTAGGTATAACAATATCAATCACCTTACCTGGATATAATTCAAATGAGCCGTTCAATAACACTTCATATCTCTTACCGAATCTTTGATGGATGATATCAGAGGTTCTTATATTATGAATAGATGAAGATGAGTCTGAGAAGATGGTAGGCTCCTTCATATCCTTTTGGATGTCCTTTAGATACAATTCTTTGTTGGTCATCTTCTTCTCATCAAGCTTCACTCCTTCTTCTATCCATGTCTTAGATTTATAATCAAAATGAACAGTTGAGTTATTGAAGAGATTCTGACTCATCACTGCCAAAGTCTTATACTGTCGTATCTCTTGCATATCAATCAAAGAGTATTGGTTATTAGGGTTCATATCTAACTGATACTCTTTGATATCTGAATTTGATTTGATGATATCATAGATAGGCTTGAAAGTTATATCGTTAAATGTCTCAAAGAAGAGAAACCCTACATCTCCTCTCTTAGACTCTGCCCTTCTGGCTAATCTTTTAGCTAGTTTGTTGATAGTAAAACCTGCACCATTTATATGCATCACTTCTTTAGTAGGAACCGTTTTTAAGCCCTTTATCATATCACTCAATATATCTGATGGTGTTTGGTTATTGAAACCTTTGTAAACTTTATTATGAGTTGTGTGTAGGTGTTTATATTTATACAATTCAAACAGAATAGTCGAAACCCCTGTCTTATCCGTAGCGATATCTTTCACTTCATTGAGTATGAACTTCTCTCTCATCGTACTAGCGTACATATCTTCAACTTCAATATCAAATTTAAAACCACCTTGAAGATTGTATAGTTCTCTGATGTCTTTATCGTCTTTGATGGTGAAGGTCACCTTAGGTAGAATTGTATCTATACTCTGATAGAAAGACATAGCTGTGATGATGGAGTTCTCTATCTCAAACTCCTCTTTATCTGAGGTAACTTTAATCGGTGATATAGCATACATTTTTAGGCTCCATACATTCTGTCAAATATCTCTTTAGTGTAGTTAGATATCTCTACCACATTAAGACTCAACACTATAGAAGGGGTAAAACCATCAGCATACTCTATCCAGGTATCATCAAAGTTTCTGTCGGCTGATATATCAGTTATGAACATTGGAAGGAATTTAGTATGCCTATGAGACTTACCTATTATCTTCATCTCGAGCATATCTGGATATTGTTGATATCTCAATGCCAGAACTCCATCACCCACTGAGGCTAGTTGAGCTCTTTTGAGTTGTTTGATAATCTCTTCTACCATAGAAGCTTCATTTGAGTTCTGTGGTAGGAAGTTCCACACCAAAGGGTAAGCCTTGGCTGATACTCCATCAAATTTATGTATAATATGCTTCTCTCCATACATACCTGATGTGGATGTTGCTACTGATGCCACTAGATTGCTATCAAGTATCTGGTTCAATCCTTTTTGAACTATATTTGAAGTGTTATCAGTACCCCAACCAGCTCTTACATTATCCACCATACCAGCTGGGATAGGGAGATTAATCATCTTACCTATAGTTCCTTTGAACTTGAACTTATCAGGCTCTATCCATTTGTTTTCCGAGTAGTCTTTCCTATCATAATTTCTAACTGCTATTTGTAGAAATGAAGGGACTTCATCAGCTAGGTTCGACGGGTATGTTAATATTTTACTCATTCTAATCCACTCCTAATCTTGTTTTGAATTCTATAACCGATTCTGTATCTAAGGCATAACCACCCACTTTCCTTGTGTTGGATGGAGACGGTGCCGGTGCCTGGTGTATAACTCTGGGTTGTTGGGTAACTAAGTCTTTTATAGGGTTTGATGACACTTCTTTCTCGAACGAATCTAAAGAAGGGACTTCTGAATCTTTATATTTAACATTGGCTATCTGACCAGGTATATACCCTTCATGTTTAAACATTATCTCACGGAACTTTTGGTACTTATCTTTATCATTATCTTTGTACCAGGCGATGGAACGGTTGGTATCTATACCTTCCTTTTCCATGTTAGCCATTTTGTTACGATATGACTTCTTGTCCGATTGATATTTATAGAACTCATCTTTGATAGAGCCTTTAGAGTAGTTCTTATCAATGAGCTTATCAAAGGCTCTCACTCCATCCTCGTAAGTGTTAAAGACTAGTTGTTTCTGGTCTCCTCTGTCTCCGGTTGAGGTTCTGGCAACTCCTGCTGCCCCATACCTTAGACCACCCATACCGGTTATATTACCTGGGTTATTATTTCTCCAACTCTTCGAACCACCTACCAGAGCAGTCCCATCAGGTAAGATAGTTATACCTGAGCCTATCTTACCTTGGTAGGCTTTGTCTCTCCTATCAAATGTACCGTTCATATCATTAAACTTGTTGAGCTGAGACCCAGTGTATCTATCTACACTCTTAGAATGACCACCCTTTATATGAGGGATAACTTCCTTCAATTTATCTTTCTTAACACCGAACAAATCTCCGAAGAAATCCGTCTTCCAGAAACCATCCATCTGTTTGGCAGTACTTTGAACAATTTTATTAGCATCCTGGATGAAGTCGGTACCACCTAAAGTTATGGCAGCCTCTTTGACTTCACCTTTGATATCTTTGTACCAGTCCTGCTTATCCAACCAGTCCGAGAACATCCCAAACGAACTAGCTATTACAGTGAATGATTTATCTAGGTTCTGTGACATCTTCTTAGCATCAAGCCAACCAAAGGATATAATTTCCATCGTCCTACCTAAGCCTGAAGATATCTTCTGCTGGAGGTCTGGGTAATCAGTATTGAAGTAATCCGCTGCCTTTCCCCACCCATCTATCATACCATAAACTGCTGTTAGAGGTAGTGCTATCTTTCCAACCAAACTAGCAACAGAAGCTATACTACCTGCTAACACTGCCGGCATCTTCCACCCAGATTTATCTTTAGAGTCTTTGGATGATATATTGGAAGTATTAGATGGTAGATTCGTATCTTCTTTTGACTTCACCTTAGTATAGTCGACATTAGACCTATCATCTTTACTAATCCTAATCATATCAGCGAAAGACTTCTGAATTGATAACATAGATTTTGTTCTGATTCTAGCCATCTTAACCATTACATCAGCGTTATCAGATATATTGAGTTGAGCATCTGTGAAGGTAGTCATCTTCTTATTGTTATCTTTTATAGACTGAACAATTCTTTTATTGGCTTCTACACCGTCTTTACCTTCCATTGAAGATAGACTAAACATATCAAACATCTATTAAATCCCCCTCGTAATAAAAGTCAAATTCTTCATCTGTTAACTCTATACTTTCTAATATCTCATTATAATAATATCCATCAATAGTATCGACTATTGTACTCACCTTAGAATGGTCACAGTTCTCTTTCAATAGGTAAGCAGTCATTAATGCCTTGGAAGTTTTTGTTCCACCTAAGACTTTACCCAACAACCTCTTAAGGTTAATAGTGATTCTGTTACTTAGTGATACTGCTTTCTTCTCTTTATCAGATTTAGCTTTTCTGATTCTTTTACCGTTCATATCTATCAATCCAAGCTTGAAGGCTTCTAGAGTCGAGAAGGGTTGTAGTATTGACTTTAAGATAGAGAAGGCAGCAACACTATCCATCAAAGATTCTTTTATCATTTCTGTTCTCCTAAAATGTTATCGTTTATCCATCTATTCATCTTATATATCAAATCTATAGTTGGTACTTTTATTGATGAAGACATGTAAGGGATATCCAGAATCTCATTTTCTGCTATTGAGAGGATATCTGCTATCACATCTTGGTTTGGTGCTTCTCTCTGTTGTTTAGAGGCTGTGATAGCTAACCTAACCGGCATACCTTTATATTTAGTGTAATAGTTTCGGAGTATCTCATTTAGCTCTTTCATCTCTTCATCATCACCTATAATAGTACCATCTAATAAACCTCGAATCCTATCAAGGAAAGGTTGTGAGTTCTGTATCTTTGTTATAACCAAAGGAAACGATATATTATTGAAGTAGTATATCGTCCACCAAAGGTTGATAGTGTTGAAGTATCTATGAGACACATCCATCAAATTCTCCTCAGGCTTTAGTTTATATACATGGTAACTATCAGAATTAACTATCTCATCAGGGAAGTTAATAAACAGAATAGAGTTTGATACTAGAGTCTCGTCTATCAGTGTTGTCATCTCAGCCATATTAAACCTTTATATTCAATCTAGATTCTACTCTATCTTGCTCAAATATGTAGTGAATAGATATGATTATCAATCCTTCATCAGACCGAATAGCCTCACATATCACTTCCTCGACAGTAATCCTATCTACATATCGCTCTAGGAGAGTGTATACTTCCGTTTCTACTGCTGAGCGAGTTATAACATCATCAAACTCATGTAGGTAAGTATGCAACGAAGTAGCAAATCCAGGTCTACCAGGTATCTGATAGGTTGGTACTGCCAAGACATTGTATATCTGTTGCTCTATGGCTTTGGTGTTGAGTTCTAGAGGTACTTCTGTTTTATCAGAAATAGCATCAGAAACATCAGAATATATCACACTCATACATCTACCTTTTATTTTATTTACTGGGTTGTTACCCTCTTCGTCCACCGGTGAGAGCTATCAGTTTATACAATTTATCTCTATCCATCGAACCATTAAAGACAAACCTCTCAGATGGAACCGAGGCAGCATACTTCCATTCCTCTCCAGGGATGTATATAACCTTTGACATTCTGCCTTTGATATACTTCCTGATGGAAAGGGTTAAATGGTTTTGTATCATCCACACTCTTAGTTGCTTATACTCTAAGGTGAACTTTCTATTGTTCTTAATCTTCAGCCTATTGATACGGATTATTTTTGATAAGACAAGTGGACGAAACTTAGGGTGAATATAATGAAGGTTGATACCGACGAAGTGTCTACTAGTCTCTCTGAATATAATAACTAGAGGTTGTTTATCCCAGAAGGGTAATTTAGAAGCACCCTTCGCCTGATACTTATATGTTAGAAGAGCTCCTGGGGCTATCCTTCTTCTCTTCATGGCAGTATAGTCTTCAGGCTTTCTACCTGGTCTCCATTTTCTGATAGTTTTATACCACCAGAGGAGTGATTCGTCCTTAGTTATTTTACCCATTATTTAACTATCTTCCCTTTAACAACTTTCTTGATGACGAATAGATTATCCTTCAGCCCATATCTCTTGAGCTCGGCTAATATATCTTTTTTAGATGGATATACAAACACTGGTGAAGGCTTGAACTTCTTGATGTCTACCTCTACCATATCATCTTCTTCAAATCCCACTACTGTATCACCATCAATCATAACAAAGCCAGTAGTGTCGAAGGACTCGTTTAACTCTTCACTGATATCACGAAGACCTTTTTTACCATTTACATTTTCACAGTTAACTAGTTTCTCACTCTTGCCGCAGTTGTTACATCGTTTTAAGTTCTTAGATTCTCGACAGTCGTAACAGTCATTACTATCACTCATATCAAAACATAAAGTACATTTCTTACAATTGGTTAAATTATACGAGTCAGCACATTGCTTACAACCTTTAAGAGTGTTTAGCATTAATATAGCCTCATCAACTGAAAACTTATCTAAAGTAACACTATTAGTCTCTTTAAATATAACATTCAACTTAACATCATACTTCCAAGGTCGCCCCATTTGTTGCACTTTAGTTTGCACAAACGCTATCTGACTAGCTGATAACTTCTTTTTCATTTCTCTTCCTTTTAATTAAAATTGATACTACCTAACTTCCAAAAGCTATTGTTAATAGCTCTAACATTGAAGTAGGGTTGGTAGTCTAGCTCTATAAACACATCATTTGTAACATCTAAACCGTCTATAAAGGCTTTATTAAACTCTATAACACTTAAGATGTTACAAAACCTTCCTACTGTAGTGTTACCTACCTTTATAATCTTATCCAAACCGTTTTGATTATAGTCTACACCTGGCATATCTGCATAGTAACCTAAATTGTATAGAGATGGTGCTTCCTCTGGTAGGTTGAAGCTGGCTGCAACAGATTTAACTGTCTTACCACCCACTGTTCCTTTGAAGGCTATATCAACTGGTCTATCTGTATAATGAAACACCTTCCACCCATTTTGGAGGAGGTCTGAAAGTTCAGATACAGAATCCGGTAAGTCTATAATCTTATTTATATTGGATTTATGAACGAGTTTATACCTCAATAAGGCGTTCGGTATATAGGTTGTGTATTGGTTATCTCTCATATAATCTATCTTGAGATGGTTAAGCATCATTTTAGGTTTTATCTTAACATCAACTGTCACAGCATTATCATTGATGAATAATAAGTCCAACTTTCTTATAAGTGAAGACCCAAAGAAATAAGAGTCGAAAGATGATAGCTCCTCCATAAAGAATTTATTGATGACCTCTTTAATCTCTTCTTGTTTTTGAAATAGATTATTTTGAACTAACTGTCCTATAATAGCTATATCAAAATCGATATAAATATACTGAGGGTGTCTTATATTCTTTCTAGTTGATATAATTCTTTTCAAGTGTATATCGGATAATATCTTCTGGTAGTCTGTATCTGACAAGAACTTTTGGTTAGTATCCTGAGGGACACAACAGATATTTATATGACCTAGTTCCTGAGGAAACTCTTCTTCACCACCCCAGGCAGTTCCTTTCAACACACTAGGAAGTTCTTCAAGAACAGCTTGGTAATCATTCTTGGTTGCAGTGATGTGACCAGTGTTATATCGTTTCGGTGCATTGGTTTTAATAGACTCTAGTGATTCTACATCAGTACCACCATCAGATACCGGTGAACCAATTATGTCTATATCCAAGGCCTCTTTAGGTTTAAAAGTTGTTAAATTGTTAGCTAAGGTACCTTTCGTGATATTGAATGATACCATCACTTCATCTCCAGTATCTAATTTCTTTCCGTAACCAATAGAGGCAAAAACTAAATTAACCCAACCCTTACCGTTTACAAAATAGTCTACAAAGAAAGTGCCATCTTTTAACTCTATCAATGAAGATACTTTTCGTAAGATATTCCCGTTCTTCTTCACTATCAAAGAATCCAAATCTATATGCTCGTAAGGTATGACTAATTCTTCTCCTGGTTCGGTTATAGTGTATTTCAAATCAGGGTCTATCTCTGAACTGATAAACTCTCCTTGAATCAACTCTATATCGGTCTCCTCTTCATACACAACTTTAGCATCTGATACAGTTAGGAAAGGTATACCATCAGCCTTAAATATTGTACCTCTAGGGATATTTATAGTACCTAGCACACCGTCTTTCAATTTGACCTTCAACTTAACTTTAGACGGAGAGGCAGGGGAAATCTTATAGCCTAAAATATCTTTGGCAAATGTTACTGCATTTCTATAATCTGTAGTTGATGGGAGGAGTATATTCTTAACGCCATCTCTTATATTAAAATCTATGATGTATCTAACATAAGCTATAATATCTACTAAGATTGATATATTAGAACCTACTTGATTACTATCTTTGATGGTTCCCGTCTTTACCAACCTTTTAATTATATCTTGTCTAGCACCTTCTAATGTCATGAGTTCTCCTTGATTATTACTCTTTTATATATCGCATATTCATCTTCATCTATCACAACCCTATCAGCAAAAACCTTATTAACAGGTAGATTCAAATGGTCAACTATCTTATCATCTTTATTGGTTATAGTGAAATTATAATTACCTAAACCTGTCTTCTCAACTATCGTTATCTGAGGGGTCTCTGATTTTGGTTTATAAACTGGCACATATGAAGTTAATCGATAGGATGGTCTTTCCGGATTAAACTTATCAGCTCTAGATGACTTCCATCTAACCACCCCTCTATTCGATTTAATCTTCCCACCTTCTGCCGAGAAAGGTATAAATACATAATCTTCATATGATGCTCTATAAAAAGCAGAACCCTTAGGATTATTATTTCTAGGATAATAGGTTTGTTTAAATAACTTAATATTTTCATCACCAGCGTCTAACATATTAATGATATATTTCTCGTCATATTTATAAAACTTACCATTGTTGTCCTCATCGATAAATGCTGTCAAAGAGTTCTTAGAGATGAAGTCATCTAAATAGTTAGTTATAGGTTTACTTCTGAACTGTCTATTATGAATGTACGGGTGCCTCTTCCAGTTATACATCTCATCTGCTATGATAGTCTCTTTCACTGGCATTCTGTCATTTCTAAATATAGTGATGGTGTTGTTAAGGAACTTAACAGACCAACCTATCGGATGAGTGAATGGTTTGATGAATTTGTACCAAGAGATAACATCTAACTCACCTTTAACTTTATACTTGAAGACATCGTCTGCATCTTCTTCAACTTCTATGATGGAGTTTTTAGAATAAAGTTCTAACAAGGACCTGAGTTGAGACTTGATGATGATTTTATCTTCTTCTGTAGTGGTCTTATCGTTCATCTTAGCTTCCAGGTCTTTCACAGAACTCCTGATGGAAGGTACTAGAGTCACCAACAAGTTAGATAATAGTATCATCAAGAAAGAAGAGCCTTTGTATTCAACCATCTCCGATACATATTTGAAAAGGTTAGAAGATGATATAATAACACCGTCTTTCTCTTTATCAATACCCAAGGTCGCCAAATATGTTTGATGGTATATTTTAAGCACTTCCGTATCGTCTAAGGTGGATAAGTCAACATATGAATATAAGTTCTTATCCAAAGTCTCCAATAAAGGCTTTAGGTTATAAAGAAAGGCTCGTACCACCGAAGTGATACTACTCTCTTTATCAAAATAAAATCTATCAGGAACTAACATCTTGGTTAGTAGCTCTGTGTCTAACTTATCAAGATTCCTATATAGGAAAGATGTGTTAGAAAATAAAGACCCACCCATCAAGCTTCATCCCATTGTTGCTGTAGGGTTGCTTCAGATACATCTACATCTGATACTTGAGAATTAACTATAACATCATTAGGTTGTTCAGATACCTTCGCCTTGAATGTTTCTGTTTCTGTTCCGTTCTTTCTGGCAGTGTTTTCTTTTATGAAGTCCACCACTGTATCCATCTGTTTTAATAAGTACTCTTTTATATCGACTGTCATAATTTTATCCTCCTACTCTTATTGGTGCTAATAGTCCGTCCCACTCATCTGTCTCGAACCCGTTTTCTATCTTCTCTCTTAAAAGCTCTGCTTTAGCTTCCATTCTCTCTATATTAAGCTCTATACCATTACCTAGAGAGCCTTCGGTAGTGTATTTTAATGCTAAGTTATCTGCCCATTGAGTTAGTAACTTCTCTTCAACTATCATTTGGAAGAAGTGGTCATTGAAGAAATTCTCTGGAGCTTCTCTCACTTCAGCCCAAACCATAATCAACTCAAAACTCTCACCCAGAATCAACCGTCTGGACTCTGGTTTGAATTTATAGAAGATATCATTTTTAAATAACTGCTTAATAGTATTGAAATAATTCATAGTAATAGCGTAAGACGATAACTGAATGTCAGATGTTCGTGTCATTGTTAGATACGGAAACATCATCCCTGAGCTAAAACCATAGTCTTTACCAAAAGGATTGAGAGAAGCTCCTACATCCGTCTCATCACTCACTGCAGGTAGTTTTAACATAGGGGTTCCATCTAAGCCTATAACACTCTCAGCTTCATTGGTACCATCTCCAGCTTCCATTTCACCTTGAGCTGTTGGGTCTTTGTATGAAGGAACTACTGCTAAAGAGTTACCATCAAAA
>JAUTBZ010128695.1:0-14535 GCA_032361785.1 Lepetodrilus galriftensis | reverse complement strand
TAGAGCGTAGGATTCACACTCAGAAAGAGTGAGTTCGATCCTGACTAATGTCAAGATATTTTATGATGTGGAAGTAAGTAAAAACTACAAGTCGAAAACTCTAAAATACTACAATATTATTCTAGTCATGGCTTAACAGTAGTTCCGACCGTGTGAGTGAGTGAACAACTGTCAGTTTAACCGTGGTTTAATTGAAAAACTGTCAGTTAAACCACGGCAGTCACCATGTGGTAAGAACATAGTATGTAGGCTCCCAATCTGAATCAGCATCTGGGTGCGTTCAAGATCCAATATTATATTTCCTACATTACACTACGCTACTTTTCTTAATAGTCCACGACTCATTCGATAACCCGCCAAACAAAATGGTTCAGGAGGCGGGGTCGCGCGTAAACTCGCGCTCCTGAACAGGTCTCTGGAACGTGAATTGCGTGTGGAAGTAAAACGATTCTGTCAAATCTCACCGTTTGTCTGATCGAGCCAACTCCTGACAAAGTTCTTCTCTTCATAGGATGTCATTTCTACCAAATATGACTGGTATTCATTTATACATGCGTCCTGGAAATACATTTTTCACGATGCCTTTTAAACGCTGAGACACTGAGACGCTGAGACAATATCGGTAGAGATTATCCCTAAATGGAGGATATATACGATATCTAAAGACACAAGGACGGTTAATAATCTCTTTATCATCTAATGATAAGCTTAAGTATAAGTATAAAGCTTCAGTATAAGTAGAACATGTCAAAGTGTATACTATTGACTTTTTAAAGTTACGCGTAGGAATAAATACAGGTGAATACAAATGTTAAAATCAAATCAATACATACAGGTGCCCGTTGCACGGCGCTCTTGTAGGCTACAACTATTGTAACGTCAACGCTTTCTATTGTGGCGGGAGACCAGTTTCAACTATTGTAACATTACAAGAGCGTCGTGCAACGACCTCCTGGTCAGTAAAACCAGTTCACGCACTGATAAACACGCCAAAGGAAAAGAAACAGCTTTAAAAACAATTGTTATTAAAAATTGTAAACATATATTAAATGCTGTCGATTAGCACATCTAGTTTCCGATCGTAATGGTCATCTTGTTTACTAGTTCCATATAATAACGTCAATAAATAGTAATAGCGGCTGCAAGTGTGTCATGTTTATTTTTAGAATTTCGAAGAATATCATTTAAAACTAGGAATTCCGGTGATAGGCTAACAGGAGTTTATGCCTTGTAGTGACTAGAAATACAAAGAAAATCTTAATACGACGTTACAAAGGATCGTATCTTTAAATTTCTGTTTCGATTCAGAGATGAATTATGTTGTTTAGCATGGTTCACGGGTAATAAATCGCGAGGCAACGTAAGGTACGTAAAAAAGATAACAATCATGCACATTTCACCTTCCTGCTTATCACCAAAATCAGTAAATTCGGTACGTCTATAAATAGAATTCGCTCCACTTGCAGCGCCTATATTACTTCAGATTTCATGACGTCACACTCTAATTTGCTATTAGTTTGCAGATACACGAAAATATCCGTATACTTACTTTTTCTCATAAACTTACTATCTATATGCGAATTTAACTTAATATATTCCACCATTTAAGCAAATAGTGCATATACTGTGTTATTACTGTATTTTGATTTAAGGTCTGTCTACACTATCCACATTTCGGCAACATTTGTAATTCGACACCGTGTGTCCCAAATGTAGACGGGGCAAAACGTTCGGCAACATGTATTCCAACATTGTTGATAGTGTATGTATCGCAACATGGTGCCGAAATGTTGAAAGTATAGACGCTGCTTTAGTGGAACTGATTTTGACAATCAATCAAATTCGTGGAACTACATGTACCATAGATTGAGCTCGAACTCACTCTATTTTAGCGGTTCCTTAGAAGAATTTACAAAAACAAATGTTGCTAAAAGTTGTACTGTTAGTATATTAAAGGCATACTTTAAAAAAATATATGCGTTTGATTTGTCGAATAGGTTTTCGGAAGTATAAACATGATGTTATGCGTTGTATTTTCCTCAGGGTGTTGAGAAGGAATTAAGTGCACACACACCTTCGTTTACAATAATGTAGTCCCTTTAGCATGCTCGAAAGCGTGAATTTGGCGCAAAATGTTCACTTTATTATTATTGTTATTAAGTAGTAGTAGTAGTAGTAGTAGTAGTAGTAGTAGTAGTATAGTACGTCAAGTGAATGTACTTTTGCAGTTATAACTAAAGAAAAATAGTCCGAAGCGAGCATACATATCTGTGAATGTATGCTGTTAATTTGGCCTACTAGTATTTGGTCAGCGACCTGTCCCGCCAGAACAGCGCGAAATACTATAGTAACCGAAATCAGCCACCATACGTTTCAGTGTACTTCGTCGGTCGTCTCAGTTGTCTCAGCGTCTCAGTGTTTAGAAGACATCGCATTTTCAAACACATTCGCCTGAATGAATGAATAAATGAACTAAGTGATTAATATTCGAGCGGGAATAGCTCATCCATATGTAGACATTAGAACGCCAACATATGTTTTTTTGGGGAAGTTAGTAGTAGGCCTTATCGAGAATATTCGTATCACAGAAATGAACTAACATGAAATTAAATTCCCGGAAAGCATGTTTTCATGCCATATGCGAGTACACTTTTTTTGTCCAAGCGTGAGCAATATACTACAGCTCTATTCACACTCACGCATTAAACCGGGTTGAAACCGAATTGACAGACTTAGTGCATACTATCAATGTAGATGGTTGACCTATACTGGACAAACAAAGTTCGATCTGAGGCTACTTACACTTGATTTATCCAGCCAAATGTTGTTATTTTAAATTTGCGACGATTAAACAATTAATTGTTTTACTATGTTTTAAAAACGAAAATGTTTTTAAATGAAGAAGCATCTAAAACATTCTGACATAGCAAATATAATGTTATTTACTGATGTCCTTGTTTCCCCAACAGTATAGGTTATAAGCCACCATTAGAAATCCCATAGACGACAGTGTTAAAGTATTTATGCATAACTACTGATTCAGTGATTCAAATACCACAAGAATCGCTAAGATTGTCTTACGATCGTAAGAATAGGTCCCATTGTGAGCAGACATATTTCACGACACCAGGGCCCGAGATTACGAAACTTTCTGAGTATGATTTCATACTCAACTCAGAATGTTGTTCATAAAACGTCATATGACGTTCTGAGTATGAAATTGTACTCAGAAAGTTTCGTAATCTTGGGGCCAGTAATCAAGGGGATTGGTATGGTCTGAGTCGGGTTTTGGAATATAGCATCGTGCCAGATAGATCAAGAGGACATATATTGAGGGGGGAATTAGTTTTGACCATGAAGCATATCAACAAACCGTGATTGTATGCCTTTAAAGTAACTGAAAGTAATCTATATATCATTTGAATTAATATGGATTATAAATATAAAATATATAAATATAACACCAACACGTGCTGCCCTCCACGACGCAACTCTTCGCACCCATTTGTAACAGGATTTATCATTCAGTATCCAACCAGCAGGGCATCTGCCTGGTAAAAAGAAGTGTTGTTTTACTAGGTGTGCATGTATACACACTATATAGACAGTAGAAATATATTCAAAACCAACAAAAGATGTCTTGACTGTATGCATGATATGTATGAGTGTATGTGATGATTGGTGATATTTCTAGCGTGTACTGGTTACGGGCCTATTATCGCCTAAAATATGAAGGTTTTGCTCGGTAAAACTGATATTGTGCTCGTCACAGTCATCGTGCATGAAGAATTACACGAACTAGTGCAATAATTATAATAGTGAACGTTTGTTCAGTACGTGGATATTCATAATCCGTTACCATGTTGAGAAATCGTAAAGAATCCGCTACATTGCTCTTAAAGACTCACTACTAGCTGTAACATAGTCAACACATTGTGACTTGGGTCGCTCATTCATGAATAATTCGTCCGGATTCTTGACGTGTAGACATATTCATGTTTTATGGAATATGGTTTCCGACTACTGTTTTCTTTGGTAGACCTGTGTATACGTATTTATTAATGGAATTCATCGTTATCAAAGCTGCTAAACATTTTTTGGTTCAGTGTAGTTAGCATCGTTTAATGACATGTAACACCTACCATAATTTATCACGGGGAAAACTCCATGAAAGTGCTCAGCCACGCTGAAAATAAGACACAAATACTTTAGTAGCGAGTAGGAAACGTTTGATATTTAGTTAAATCCAGATTAACAGCATTGCCTTTGGTGATAAGCATGTAGGTGAAATGTACCTTACGTTGCCTCACGATGTATTACCCGTGAACCATGCTGAACAACATAATTCATCTCTGAATCAAACAGAAATTTAAGGATCCTGTGTAATATCGTATTAAGATTTTCTTTGGATATGCATAGACTTCTGTTAGCTTATCACCGGAATTCCTAGTTTTAAATGAAATGTATGCTTCAAATAGTAATTATTACGGCAAACCTTGCTACAAAACAGACCTATTATATAAATGCACGTTGTCTATTTAAACAATTGTAAAAAGTTTGAACACAAAACAGTTGCACACATTACTATACTTGTCCTGTACTGATATAACTACTTGTGTTAGTGGGCTGGGGCCTATTATATGTCAAAGAAGGATCGTAGTGGCACTAGGGCGTAACTCATTCACACCCGGAGTTATGACTCTCGTAGCACTACGATCGGTCTGCGGAACATGACCCATAATTAGTATATAGATTGTCTCTGCATGTGTATGTAGCTAGTAATATAACAATATGTAATTGATCTATTTACAATCAGCAAATATATGAAAAATATACTCGTTATGCACATCAATGTCTAATTTATCTATTATAAACATATGTACTATCTGTGATCACATTTAGCTGGAGGAGCCGAAACGTCATGGACGAAAAGGTATGCAGCCGAAACGCCCTACATTCGTGTTTATCACAGAAATCCTTATTTAATGTACATATATCACCCGATTTCTCGTCTTCAAAGTCGTAGCTCCTAGAATTATGTACACGATTTATTCTTGCTAGTGCTAGTATCTGCCTATTGTTTTGCTAGTACTACAATAAGTACTAAGTAGTATGCATATGGCTATTATCTCACACACTGTACACCGACTATTGTTCTCTTGGGTTCTTGATAGGCGAGACCGTCGACTGAAAATTAATATTGATCAGATGCATATTATATACATGGTTTCTACGAAATTAAAATTGAGCTACTACTGAACTTGCACAAACGAAAGCTGTAGCCTATACTCGATAAAGTAAGCAAACGTTATTCAGTCTTTCTTGTGGTTCATATTACACTGTCAGAATTGATGATGCAGAACGGTAGGGAACCAATGGTACCACAGCATCATCACGAAGTCCGGAACAAATGGTACCACAACATTATTGCGAAGTCCGGAACCAATGGTATCACAGCATCATCACGAAGTCCGGAACCAATGGTACCAAAGCAGTATTACGATGTCCGGAACCAATGGTACCAAAGCAGTATTACAAAGTCCGGAACCAATGGTACCACAGCATCATCACGAAGTCCGGAACCAATGGTACCAAAGCAATATTACGAAGTCCGGAACCAATGATACCACAGCATCATCACGAAGTCCGGAACCAATGGTACCAAAGCAGTATTACGAAGTCCGGAACCAATGGAACCACAGCATCATCACGAAGTCCGGAATCAATGGTACCACAGCATCATCACGAAGTCGGGAATCAATGGTACCAAAGCAGTATTACGAAGTCGGGAATCAATGGTACCACATCATCATCATGAAGTCCGTGGTGTTTATTTTGATATATTCCTCTTGTCCTTGTCACCTATTGGCTGCTTGTCTGACAGGAACATGTCGTCTCCCCTGTCGTCGTCGCCGCCGCCTCTGGTGAAGTTGCCGAGGGTGTTCTGGACGCCCTGCATGCTGAGGTACTTCCGGACCACCACGCCCCAGTTGACCACATCCTCCACCGACCGCGGTCCGTGACCCCCACCTGTGGTTCTCAGGAACCCACCTGCAGCAGCAACAGAGGCATATCAGGAACAATGAAACATATATGAATTTATGATTAATAATAATAATAAGAATACTAATAAGAATAAGAAGAAGCTTTATTTAACGTCGGATATGTATATAACAAAAAACGTTAGCTCTGTAAAGAGAGTATTCAGACAAATCGTAATCGTAGTTATAATTCCAATACACATAACGCCATAACTAAACTGAGAGTAGACCGAGTGGATCCACAGAATGTGTGGAGGTGGGTGTTAAGTGCTTTGCCCCTCTCTCATTCAGCTGATAAGTAAACAGCTGGTAAAGCAGCTGAGCTATGTGGAACTGGGCCTGCAAGTACGCATAGATGTTGCAACCCCAAACACCTTTTTCAACAACCATGGATGTGCCTTTGAAATATATTTTGAATTTCCTGTTTTTTGAATTTGGGTTTAGAGTCGCTTTTTATATTATTTCACTAATATCACGACTTGTCAGTGTAGTTTAGTGCTAATCCAGCTTCCATAAAACTGATATTCATATTAATGCAAGTCGTCTCCACCCATCTAGTATCTACTATACCTAACAGCTCCAGACCAGAACCTACCTTCCGGTGCTATCTGTGTGTTCCTCCGCACGAAGTTCCTCAGCCAGTTGGAGGATGAGTGTGCCAGGAGGTCCGCAGAGCGGCTGTCCGCGTTAGCGTCCAGATCCTCCTCCTCGTTGATGTACTCGGAGGCCTGGGAGGTGCAGATCTTGCCTGAAACATTGAAACATTGGACATATGGACATTAGGTACAGGCTGAAACAGTAGCAATACGGACATTATATTTCCTGAAACACTGGCAATGGGGTTGAGTTCTATGACACTCGTACTTATACCATCCTAGAAACCCAGACCAGTGTGACTACTTAACTTCCATGAAATGGTCTGTGTTTCGAAGATGGCTAATATCCTGTCAGAAACAATAGTGGCATATTGTAAAATACTGCCAGAAATAATTTCAACAGAGATGTATTTGGCCCGAAACTTAGAGAGATGAAGTCAAGAACTGCCTGAAGCAATATAGCCAATAACATTCAGTATACATATTGGTTGAAGCAATAGCAACATGGTATATATGTTCAATGAAACAGTGGCAGTTGGGATATATATTGCTCTTAACAATGACTATGACATATACATATTTTATTTTAAATACTAAAATATGATCTATTATGAAAACTAGATGCCGTTTATAACAAGCATTCATAGTCGTTGTAGTTTAGAAATAATGACAAGTACTTACATCCGTGTTTGAACAGCACCTTGGTGTAGATGATGAATTTGGTGAAGAGGTTCCACGGCGAGGGTGTGGCCGACGTCTTGTTCATGTTCCTGATAAGCTTGGCTCGGCCGAACTTCCACTCCGTGTCAGACTGCTGCTGGATCCTCTGGTACGTGTCTGACATCATGGCAATCAGCAGGTTGATCAGCACGATCAGCGTCACCATCATGTACGTCCCGAACACGATCTTCACCAGAGTGGTCACCCAGATGGGGCTCCTGTGCAGCGGAGGAAGCGAGTCCGGCTCCACCAGGCCGAACAGGGCGAAGAAGAGGAACTCGAACGTGTCCAGAGGAGTCTGCACCACCGCTCCTTTGCTGCCGTCACCACTGCCCAGGGTGGAGTTTATAGTCCTCGGGGCATACACGGGCTGGTACAAGGCCGCTAAATGGAAGGTGAAGCCGAACATGAAGATGAGGAGGATGACGAGGAAGCGAGTGAGGTCCTTCATGAGGTCTCGGATGATGATGGCCCACGGCCCGAACAGGTGATGGAACGACAGGAAGTCAAGCAGCTGCACGAAACACATTAACAACGACCAGGCGAAGAAGTGGTTCCTAAGGAACAGACAGACGAATCTGTTGTCGTCCTTGAACGCAAATCCCACGACGTGGCACATGATACCCACAGCACAGATGCAAAGGATGACGACCCTCAGCCAGCCCAGTCCTGCTCTGTCTCCTGGGTTGGTCAGCTCCGACACCAGCAGTCCGCTGAGCCAAGCCAGGAGGAGCCACTCGTACCAGTGCGGGATGAGACTGCCGGACAGGTAGATGGGCACGATGGGCAGCACCACCACCATGCAGAAGAGAATCATCAGGTAGATGTGGGACACCAGGTAGGCCATGAACTTGATGATGGGCACCTTGTTGTAGCGGTGTTTCAGAGGCATGCAGAAGATGAACCAGATGAGCGGGACGAAGAGGAAGGTGAAGAAGACCAGGATGATCTTCCACGTGGCCCACTGGAGGTTGCCCACCCACACGTCAGACAGGTACTTCTGCACGGCGGGGTGCGACACGACCTCCTTCTGCTCGTTCTCGATCAGCACGTCCAGGAAAGGAACTCCCTGACTGTCCACGGACTTCAAGAGAATCTCGGCGCTGTTTGAACTGGCTGCTACCGCCAACAGCTCGGTGGCCATGGTTTCACAATAGTTACCTGCCGCCGTTAAGTCTTTGGACCGCTCTTTCTCCTTGATAGCCAGCAGTCTGAAGTTCTTTGACAGTTTGGCGGCGGTGTCGACTGGCGCTCGAGACAGCAGGATGAACTCCTGGATACACCTGTTGTTGATCAGCTTGCCGCACACCATCAGGTCAAAGACGAACTGGAAGTGATCAATGATGTGTTACCTGCCTATCTGGAGGTGAGTGTACGAAATATACAGACATGTGTGGGAAACATCACCCATTACTCCACAATGCAACGTTGCATACACCATACATAACGTTAATAAACCCATTATTTCATTGTAGGCCTACTATTCTAATTCCGTTTACAGTACTATGCATTATTTAAATTTGTTTATTAAGCAAAGTAGGATAGTAGGATACATGATGACATTAACACAATATATCCTGCTATTAATTAAATTGCGCCATCATCGAAGTCAAGATCTGGATGCAATAGAAATTAAATATGTCGTTTAGAAATGATTGCTAAACATTCCTGATATAGAAGTATTCAATTGACACTATTATAATCACAGAAGAATCGTAGCGCTACGAGAGTCACAACTCCTTAGCAATTCTATGCTATCATAGGAAGTTACACCTCTGTAGCACTGCGACCGTCCTATGGAACGAGACCGCGAGGCCCACGTTACGGTCTACTGTGGAGCACCTTCTTGTCGTCCATCAGATGCTGGGTGTTGTGGTCCTGTTTCATCAGGTAGCTCAGGACGTCGCTGTGGTTGGCGGCGGCTGCGTAGCAGATGGGAACCTTGCCGTCCTTGGTCTCGTACTTGGTAGATCCCCCGGACTCGATCAGCAGAGTTACCACGTTGTTGTAGCCAGACTTGGCCGCCAGGTGGAGACACGTCCAGCCGTTCTGGAGAAGGAAGAGGAACAACGTAGCTTAGTTCTGGAATCACGCCTTGTGTATGTGCATGTGTGTGTGTGTGTGCGTGCGCGCGCGCGCGCGTGTGTGTGTGTGTGTATGTGTGTAATTAATGTCGGAGTGCTCAACATTTAAGTAAATTAATTTCAATAAGTAGATTGAAATATCGGGTCTGAAGCCTGTATAGTGTGCTAGTATGGCGACAATCCAAAGCCCATGTGTTCTATATGCTGTAACCTGTATGCTATGTATATTGTTCTGTGTTCTATGGATAATTATGCCTGATATTCCATGTCACGTGTTCTACACAACATCCTGCATTCTGATGTCCTGTGTCCAATACCTTATCACACGAGTTGATGTCTGCTCCCTGTCCAAGCAGCAGCGCCACCATGTTGTAGTGGCCATTGGCTGCCGCCAGGTGGCAGGCCGTGCGACCTCGCTTGTCCTTGATATGCAGCTGCGCAGTGGACTTACTGAGCAGGAGGCTGACCACGGAGGAGTGTCCGCTCTGAGCCGCCAGATGAAGTGAGATGGAACCCTGCAAGAGAATGGCTGCGCTGAGGAACTTTTATTTGATTCCTATTGTCAGTACTGTATGGATGACTGCGATGACCAGGGGCGCATTCAAAGACACATGGGCTGAGTAAGCCGCTTAGCTAAACTGGTTCCATGTCCCATGTACGGTTCATTACAATGGCTAGTTTGGTAAGCCGCTTGCGTCTTTGAACGCACCCCTGGTCATGTCTGAATCTGTCCGTTCTAGACTAGTGCTTTCATTCGGAACACATATAATACCTTTGCAGAAGCAGATAACTAAGGTTTACGATGCCGCTGTTAGAAGTTGGGCGACTCTGAGACAGCGTTTACCTGTATATGTGTGGGAGCGTCTACCTGTACGCCCTGACAATTCAGCAACAGTCGGACGACGCCTTCATGCCCGGACTGCGAGGCGAGGTGAAGGGGCGTCAAGCCAAACTAGAAAACAATTTGAAGAAGCTTAAAATAAATGCACGTACCGGAAGTACTGTACTATACCGGATATAAACAAATATCAAACTACAAGGTTAGTCAGTATTATGACAAGAACTATACTGAGAAATGACAGGAAAGTATTCACTATGTACGCTAACACAACCCAATCTTGTGGTAAATACAAAGAAATTACAAACCTCTTCATGAGCCACTTAATATCATAGGCACCAATACAGATGCACACACACACACACACACACACACACACACACACTGTCAGGCGCGAATGGACAACAACAAAACACACACACACACACACACACACACACACACACACACACACACACACACACACACAAACGACATGTCTTAATATACTTTCAGGATGTGATCGGAAATGCACCTTCGGATGACTAGTGCGCCTCAACTGCATCAAGTGTTTATTACATAGGTAATACTATATAGTATAGTGAATACCTTACGTTGAGTATAATACTAGTACATACTCTCCATTGGTGATACTAGTATACCATGCACGTGGGACAACAATAATAGGACGTCGTGTTTGTTGAACAATACCAGTAAAGACTTTACGCTGTAGTATGGTAGTACTAGTCATATACTATCTCTTCTGGCCATGTTGAGCTTATGTACACTAGCTATACTAACACACCAAGCTAACTATCTACAACAGAACACGGGCAGCTGACTACTCCAGCTGACGTCTCACCTCCATACTCCAGGAGAGGAAGTTGAGCCACTTCATGGAGGGCTGGAAAACATGGCGGCAGGGTGACACACGTGCAGGGAGAAACACAAGTGGGGATAAAATTAACAAACACAACTGGGGAAGACATGAGGACGACATGGTGGAAGGACAGGGAGGACAAGTTAGTAGGACAATGTGAGGACAGGCTAGAGAGGACAGGTTAGTAGGACAATGTTAGGACAGTGTGGGATAACAATATGACAAGTTGGAAGTAGCATATGTTATAAAAATATGGATTGGGAAAAATTAGCAAATATGAAGGAAAAAGCCGGTTGGAATATGCAAAAATAAATAAGCATTTACAAATCATATGTTGTGTACTGTTTCTATTATTCTACTATCGTAACTGATAAACACGCAGTAATGAGGCTGGTATCATCATAACTAGCGAATATCAAATATATTATTTGTCACAGATATTTAACTCAGTAGGTAAGTAGGTAGATCTATGACATTTCCTTTAATGTCAATATTGTAACAGATAAGTGATCAAAACTAAATTATATTTGTTTCGTCTATCGTATGTTATTACAACACTAAAGTCATATTATATTTGCGCAATTTGCTTTTGGTTGAATGTACGTGGAAAGGAAGCGGCCATACAATATTGTTCAAAGTTCATCAGTTTCCAAAGTTACAACATGAGATCCGTTTGTTTGCCACGTAAAACGAACTGAAGTAACTGGAATGGAAGTTACCCGAAGTTAAATGCAGTGTTCTATACCAGTATTGATTTGCAAGTCAAATAGTTCTCGTGACAATATATCCAATACAGCCAATAGATTCATCCTTGGAATAGGCTATGCTACAATGAAGCACCTGCCTGCCGCTCTGGCAGTACAGGGGTAATGACAACAAGACCATCCTGTACTGTACACGGTGAGACTCCAGACACAGACACCACACAGTGCATACCTCCGAGTCCTTGATGACGCTCTCACCACTGGGAGGTTCAGACTTCACCGTAGCGGGAACCTTGGTCAACATCTCACGGACGAAGTCGATCTGGCCGAAATGTGCGGCCACGTGTATCGCCATCAGACCCGTCTGAGAAGAGGTAACCATGAAATATGTCAAAGGCGAGATCCCTTATAGAAGTTTGCATTATTGGAAACAATAATTTAAAGAAGTCTCTTAATTAGTTCGTATAGTTTCAACTATTCTAGCAGTAGTTCAGGGCAAAACTATGTCTTTATAGACTATACATTGAGGTATACACTATCTTTTAGGTTTAGTAGAATATAGATATGAAGTGTAACCACACATAGTTTTATTACGATTTAGTTCCAGTACGAGTTGAGGATAGTACGATAGCCGCCGTACGATGACCTACCTTCTTGCTGGTCATCTTGAAGTTCACCTTGTCCTTGAGAACATCCAGAACAGAAACGTGGCCGTATTTGGCCGCCAGGTGGACAGCGGTCATTCCGTCCTGGAACAAGATGGACACCTTACTGATGGTCAGTGTAATCATAGCATAGATGCCCATCGGAATTTCGGCATTAATCCTAAATCTACTGGCCATGATACAACAGTTCTGAGTGTCAGGAACAGTCTGAAGGTGGTGGTAGATACAAAAGGCATCTCAGAAACAACTTTATTATATTTAGCTATTATTATATTTCTGAGTTTCTATTTTACTTTTCGGTTTTAACGCTGCTGTGCCGAGTTTAGTAGCTAAGGGTGGTGGATATTTACCCCATTCTCATCTGTGGGTGACGCCCCCACCTCCACCAGCGCCTGCACCACGTCCGTGTGGCCTCCTGCTGCCGCCAGATGGATCGCCTGAGAGTCATTAGTCTGGAACAGGAAGTGGATATCCGTGACATCAGTGAGTGCATATTGTCAAAGAGCCAATGTCACGCTCGCAGAACGACATATTATCAATACCCGGGTGAATGGACTACAGAATATCTTGATAGAACAAGCCAATAGGAATCGAATGCTCACCCGATTTCTGGCCGTGGTCACGATGTGTTTGTTGAAGCGCATCAGTTCTTTGACCACTGCTACACTTCCCTTGGCCGCCGCGATGTGAGCGCAGGTCATCCCGTTCTAGAAATACATCAGGCAGTTAGTGGGAGGTACCGAGGAGAATCCGTGGACATAGACCACACTTACTGGATACATCTTCGGGAGAGGACTACTATAAGTGTCTCAGTAATATCTAATCCTGTTGAATTTCAGTTAATAAAATATGTTGAAACCAAATCAAATCATAAATCTGAAGAGTATTTTACATTTGAATTCGACAAGAAAATAAATAATACGGTTAGCGCGGAATAATACATGAAAGTACATTTATATGGTCAACACACTGGCAGTAGGCTACTATACAACATGGAAGGAGTACATGTACTGTATTATTCTACAGGTTCCATCGTGAGATATTTGGTATATACCGTTCTTCCTAACCAAGGTTATAATTCAAATGTCGTCAATAAGAATAACAGAACTAATATTCCCAGTTTGAATGTGAGGGCAACAATTTAAATGGCATTGGTTAGGTCTTGACATAGAAACCGCCAGTGAGTGAAGTAACGGTAGTATTAAACAGCACACGTGAAGATAGACCCGAACAAATCACGGGTCAACAGACAATCTGAGAAACCAAAACTCGCGTCAGTTTCTGAAGACAATTTGAAAGTCCAATTATAGTGACGCTCACTAGGAATGAGAGAGCACACAGATAGATCGGCACATCTATGTAAATATATGTATGTCTTCCACATGCAAACATATAAACAGATATTTCATATTCAACTTGATTTTGTCATGTTCATGTACCATAATAAAATAAGGACTAAAAAAAGCTACAAACATAATTATTTGTATATGTATTCTAATCTATTTAGATGACTTCTATATATTATATATATATGTACATCAATACTAGTATATAATAGTACACATGCATAGGCATATCAATTCTATAAAGAGACCAATAGGCCTCGTAAACTAACTACTAATACGTATATAATATATGATGCTACATTCACAATATAGAACCATTACCAGTTATAAGAACAACGGCGATTACGTGTATACACGTAGGAAGTGTGAACAATGTTGTACTACAGTTAGACTACACAATATAGAATAATAGAACGATATCAATCCTAATCAAAATGCTAACTATAAGCAAGAAAGATGGATACATATGACCATGTTAAATGTATGCACGTTGCTAGGCAATGACATCCAAGACTTCTAACTGTTATGAAACCTTTCAGATAGTCAGTCTAGACGTAGGCATATGTCATGCTTTTACTATAACAGGAAATGACGTATAAACCTCAAGTTAAGCTGGATTCATACTTTTAACGGTGCCTTACGGCGCAACACGTTAGCACACGCTTACCGGTGTAGCATCCCA
>JAUTBZ010128684.1:0-14535 GCA_032361785.1 Lepetodrilus galriftensis | reverse complement strand
TCTATGGCCTGGCTGATTCCGAGTCTGGAACCTCGGTGACCATCGGGCCGTTTGCCCTCAGTCCTCAACAGGTAGGGATTTAATTCGCAATAACCTGAAACAATTACGTTTATACCAGTCAATGTTGCTGTTGTATTGTTGTGTGTAAGCTACCCTTTAGTACACGCACAGCTTAATTTATTTCGTTGTATGTCGTTTCCTTATATAGTTCTGATATGCAGTTATTCTTTAATCGCTGTGGGCTGTCATTGCAGATTTACGTCGGCATAATAGCTAATCTGATCGTGTTCCCTGCAAACTTCATTGTCATCACGCTGTTCCGGAAGTCACGAGCAAGGAAGCTCCGCCCCTCCCGTCTGGAAGAGGCCCTGAAACAAATGCCCAATCGAACGTCAGCTTCCATGACCGACGTTAAACCGGAAGTTGCTGGAATCTGGTCTACGAGTGGACGTCCGGGGAGTACAGCCCAGCGTCCTGGTAGTTCCGTGTCACAGGGTAGACCCACCAGCAGCATGTCCATATCGGCGGACAAGAAAAAGAAGAAAAAGAAGTGGGAAATGCCGTGGTGGTGTCGGATCGTTGGCTGGCTACTGTTATGGGCGGTAACTCTGGTGTCCGCGGCATTCGTCACGTTCTATGGCATCATGTTCCAAGACGAGAAATGCAAGAAGTGGATCACATCCATGTTGATTTCATTCTTCATGTCGATATTCATCACACAACCCGTCAAGGTAATCGACTGCTTTGTGTTATGGTGTTCCTAAATAGATGGCCTGTCTAGTCAGAGCATATTTAGTTGTATGAGTCTCTGATCATTAATATTCGACCAACAACTAGTCAAAGTAAAACGCTGTTGTGGCGTTCTTAAAACAAGCTATTATTAATATTGTGTTCTTCTGAAGTAGCATGGAATATTGAAACCTTGCCTAATTGCCCTCACATAATTGTTCTCTCAGGTGTTCCTAACGGCGATATTCTTCTCGCTCGTGATGAGGTCTGCTGACGACGACGATGAACAACCGGAAGACGAGGAGAAGCCAACGCTGGCGTACGATGAGGAATACCTGCACGCTGGGGAAACAGGTGTGTGCATGAGGTGGTGTTTCTTCCATCCCAGGGTATCGTTTCTCCAAGCTCTCACATGAGACCATTGCGCTCTCGAAAGTGCCCGACCGACAGATCGCTACGAGAGTGTTCATGATTGCATAGTAGACACGATATCTTCCTGAGATGATATCCATTACGATCGACATCATACACTAACCAGTTAACTATCTAACACTAACTAACTACACCCATACTTGACCGTTAACAATTTAAATTTCTATGAATGCAATTTCCATGTGGATTCTATGTCATAGTGGAATTGATGTTCAGTCCATATTCATTGACGTCCATATACATGTGCTGAATGACTCGCAATTACAGCTGTCTTAGCAACCCAAGACTTTCATTGTTTGAACAGCCAGTGACTTTCTTATCCAGGTTTTGGCGCTGCACGTCCACGAAAGATTGGCTACAAACCACCAGACCCTGAAGAACTGGAGAAAGCCCGTAAGGAAAGGCTGAACGAGATCAAGATGTGGGACATCATCAGAGAGATCGTCTTCTACTCATTCTTCCTGTGGATCCTGATGGTGATCAGCTACAGGAACAGGAGTCCGCACTGCTTCTACTTCAAGGACACGATGGAGAAGATGATCATCAAGAACAACAACACGGATCAGTCGTTTATTAAGGTGAGAGAGAAATACAACAGTATTCTATACTAGAATGTAGACTAGTACTCAGCATTTAGGCTAACGTGGATCCTTTACTTTTCTTTTCTAATACATATATATATGCATGTTAATATTTAGCTAATTCTTCACCCATTGTCAGCATTAATTGTGATGGAACAAGTATTCGACTAACATTCGAATCCATTACGATACCTACTTGGTTCCATTTTCTAGACATGTTATAACTGCGGAAAGCATTATATAATAGCTGACCATCCCGACCAGATCGCGCCTCGGGCTAATATTTACACAATTAACATGCATCCTCTATGTAATATCTTTGCCATCTAGCATACGATTTATATAGTGAATGAATTACATTCATGCGAACATATTTCCAGAAGGTTGGCGAATCCAATGTTTTATCATAATATTGTCACTACCTTTGGAAGTTGTATTGATTTCTATCCACGTCATGTATGTTGGTGTTTTTTCTTGACTTTGCTTTAGATCCGGAATACGGATGAATACTGGAAGTTGGCGCAGAGCGGGCTAGTGGAGAGTATCCGAGCCAGTAGTTACTACAACAAGGACCCGCCTCTGCTCCTCAGAGGGCTCATCGGGGACAAGGTGTCTCGGATGATGGGATATGCTACTATGAGACAACTTCGTGTTCAGAAAGGTAGTGCATATGGTGCAGCTATTACAGCAGAACACGTCAACCACAGGCGTAGCTTCTCTATTAAAACACATATACACAAATAAATATATTTCTTCTTTTATTTTTTATACCGGTTTTTCAGTTTCGCAAATCAATAGTATGGTGTGTTTTTCTTCAAAAACATGTATTTAATTATATTCCTGTATATTGCATGTGTAGTCGAGTAATCAACCTTATCTAGTGTGTGTTTAATGGTAGTGTGGTATTTTAGGCTAAAGTAAAGACATATTGAAATTATTTTTCAGTTCCAACGTATTGTTTTCTTAACACATGTCTAAACATAAATTATTTTCCATTTTCTTACAGCACTCTGCGATCCGATTCCAGTATTTGCGGCTGTTATTGACGAATGTAACGAACCATACTCGCTGTTCTCCGAGGATAAGGGGAGTTATGCAGCAGGATGGCAACCGCTGGCAGTGAATACAACAGCGAGTACAGACTACTCCTACAGAAGCGCGTCCAGTCTCAACGGCTACCCGTACTGGGGCACACTAGAGGTGTATGGAGGCGGAGGTTACGTAATAGAACTCAGAGGATCAAAAGAGAAACTGGAGGCTAAAATGAAAGCACTGCAGAAAGAGAACTGGATTGACAAATACACACGAGCTATGTTTTTAGAGTTCACTGTTTACAATCCACAGGTTAATCTGTTCACCATTGCGACGGTTCTAGCCGAGTTCCAAGCCAGCGGGGGTGTTTTAACATCATATAGGTTCGAGCCCGCCATGCTTTTACCGTACGTATCTTCAGTAATGCTGTTCCAGATTGTATGTGAGGTCATCTATGTCATCTTCACGATCATCTTCATAGTGAAAGAGTTCCGCGCCTTCATACGAGAAGGAACCAAGTACTTCAGATCCTTCTGGAACCTGATTGAACTCTCCCTTATTGCGTGTTCCATCGGGGCAATTATTGTTTACTTCTATCGCCTGATCGTCACGAATGAGCTCACGGCGGAATTCAAGGAACACCATGGCGATAAATACCAGAAGTTTCAATACGCAGGCTACTGGAACGAGGTCTTCTCCTACATGCTCGGCTGGCTGACGTTCTTCGGAACACTGAAGTTCTTGAAGCTGCTGAGATTCAACAAGCGCATGTCCCTCCTGGGTTCCACATTGAGGACAGGCGCCAACAGTATCCTGCACTATGGTCTCATCTTCGGAATTGTATTCCTCGCTTTCATGCAGCTGTTTTACCTGACCTTCAAGAACGTTAGCGTTGCCTTCACAACCTTCGTCACTTCCGCGGAATCCGGAGTTTTAATGATGATGGGCAAGTTCGACATCTACGGCATGCTGATGGTGCAGCCAATCCTCACCCAGATCTACGTCTTCTTCTTCGTGGTGACCGTCACCTTCATCCTGGTCAACATGTTCCTGTCCATCCTCAACGAGACCTTTAGCTCTGTCCGTGGCGACATCAACAAGCAGAACAACGACTTCGAGATAGTCGACTTCATGGTCTGCCGATTCAAGAAATGGACTGGCCTAGGAACCGTCAACGCCAAGGAGACAACACCGCCGCCAGTGGAGACAGGACCCAAGATGAAGCGTGAACCAACGATGGATGAATTTCCAGACCGCATTGACCGCCTCCTTAACTCCATCTCCAACGTCTACACCGACGACAGCCTAGAGGCTATCCTGGAAAGTAATGGCGAGACCGGGAAGAAGATGGCGATGAAGAACATGATGAGATCCGCTCCGCAAAGCACGAGCGGCCCGACATTCCGCCCTCTGTAGACGATGTTGAAGATCGAGAGAATATTTCTAACACAACCAACGATAACCAGACGGATCACATAGAACATATGTATTGTCACGTTACTAATGCATGCATTATGCAATCTGTTTTACAGACGGTTACTGGTCTAGATAATAGTATAACAATCCAATACTATAATGATTTGGTGATTTATTTTCAATAACATTGTTCGTATCCCATTAGCTATTTCCTAAGTTTAATTAATTATGATAAATTTGCTTCTATTATAATATGCTATACACATGCGTGTTATCACTGTTATTTCAAAGTTGCCCTTGTCATCCCTTGTGATAGATGTACTGTATTATCAATATTTATTCTGACGCTGGTATCACTAGATATCAAAAGATATATATCTAGTCTTTGTGTCCTACAAACACGTACAAATATTTACTGTGAAAATTATATTAATTTTTCTAATGGTAGGTTCCCGCTGATTAATATATAGTTTATTGATAGTTATAGCACATACTAACTATAATACTATTTTAAACTTCAAGGCATATAATCACGGTTTATTAACGTATTTTACCTGAAATTAAGTACTTTTGACTTTGTCTAAAGAAGTATTTTGGGCAACAAGCTACATTATCCCACGTGCCCCACTGTTTTCAATATTTCTATATTTTATTATATTTTTTGTATTTTTGATCTCGCGATGCAAAATTCAAAACTGACAAAACAAGTTTAAAACATGAAGCCAGTAGGACATGCTGAACGTGCAGCTTGTTGCCAAATATATACTTGTACTTGCGTAGACAACAAACCGTAATTGTATGTCTTTAAGTGGCTATGGTAAACATTCACATTACTACATTTTTCAAAACGCTTATGGTGAAAAATACCGTATTTACAGCAATATAATATAGCATGGCATTTATGTAAAGTAAAAAGAAAATCGATGATGTATAAAGGAACATCATATATTACGTAATTTAAAACAATACTTTTTAATTCTTGCAAACTTCATTCAATGAAATAGCAAATTACCACAATCGTATATCTCTGACGAACTTATATTTATTACGTTTACTTATTTGTTCAAACTGCAATATACTCTATACCCTGTGATATATACTCTTGCTAAGCTATATGCATGTGGCTTTATTATACATGATCTGGGCCGTCCAATACAGAAATACAAGTTGTTCTTTACTATCGTTGAAGTATCTGGTTATCTGAATTACAGTAATAAATGTGCAACATCAATAGTAATAATGTCTTCGTGTGTTCTTTGCTGTTGTCTTTCCTTGAATTTGACCAAAGTTCATGCCGCCCGGTGATGAAGTCTGCATGTTTACTATCAGTGATTGTCTGATGATTGTCTGATGATTATCTGATGATTGTCTGATGATCTGCTGGTCTGCAGTTTCCAACAGTAATTCAATAATCTCGCGACAACTGAGTAATAAAGTAAGGTTTTTTTATGAAGTATTTTGCGTGAACATGTAATTGCTTCTCTAAGGTTTAGTTGAGCGATGTTATATTAATGTGCAATTAGCAGAACACCTATAGCAGTAACCTAATACGTTATGTACTACTTGACACTACAATGTGTGATCATAATGAGATGTTGTACTATCTATCATAGAGAGGATTGTATGGGAGACTTGTAGGTATTTTGGGTCGCAGTAGATACGAGAGCTTCATTACAATGGCCGACACTGTAGTAAGAATATGATTCCTTGTTGCCGTTAGTGAGTCAAGTTTCGTATAATAACACCAGTATTATAATACCAGTATACATCTGTAACATACTAGTATACACTATATCAGACTAGGTCCGGAACCACCAATTCAAACTCTATATAGGCGAGTGTTAACATATTTAAGCATAACTATTGAACAACTGTGTCAAATACCACAGTACAAATCTTATTACAGGGTTTATAGTCTCCCGGTAGTGTAGACATAAAGAAAATATACTTCACTTCACCAATTCGAATAGCATGTACAGGAAGTATTTTAAGGTCACTTCAAATAGTCTGCACCGAAATTACCCTATTCTATTCACCCTGTAGAGATTGAGATTCGACTCGGAGCCAATGTAGGACATTTTCACTCATGTGAATAAAATTGAATATATAAGAAATTATTCCTCTTGTGAATAAGACTGGATTTATTTGCGGGACTAGATAAAGTGGAACTACTGTTTATAACCGGTGCAAGAGACATCCTATGCTGAATGTCACATTTTTGTGACGACAAATGCCAACATAATATTAGAGCTCTACAACATATATTTACCTGCGTACATTACATTATGTACAACCCAACACGTTCCGCTATATTAGCAGAAGTCTAGACTGTATCTATTGATAGTGAGCAACTAAATCCTATTCATTTCAGTCATTAAGTGTTTTACGTAGGCTGATGAGAAACTAACTAAAACGTCAAAGGTAGGCACGTCTATACTGTATACGTACAAACACCTTAACTACCTTATTTATGTACTCTTACTGTTTATAACTACAAGTACATGGTCGATATACACTATACTATGTATTATGCATACGTCATAGTTGTTAAGTTCTAATTATATATATGTTCAAATGTGGAGGAAATAAAGAGTATCTATCTATCATTGAGAGAACACTATATATGTGAATACATTGTACTTTGATTAGGATACTCTGAGAAGAATCTGCCCAATATTTAGACAGGAATCGAAGCTAGGTCTGTAAGTGGCATTACACGAACATGTTAGGGTTCTACAAACAATATGCATGCATCACTTACATGTAGTATACCATAGACACAATACATATGCACAACATAGCTACAACCACCTATAGATCATCTTTCTGTCTCCAGCTTCTACCTTCCAAGCAATGTTCGTAACACTGTTTCCCATGCGTTATCAGGTTTCATCCTATGTTGCGTTGTCTCTGCAGACGTGTTTACATAGCCTCCTGTGACAGTGAGGGGGTTGTGCGGGGAATAGCTGTACACGACGTCGACAGCCTCTCAAATGTTGGTAATCACAGAGCTTTGTTTTCTCGTTGATACTGTAGCAACATGGTAACCTCTGCACACAGTATACAGTACATGGATGTCACCAGCATGCTTCACCTAAACCCTGGATTGCAGCGCTGTCGTAACACGTGTCTGTTGTCGGAGAATAGAAGTCCCGGCAGAAGGTAAGCTTTACTTTGGATTCAGTTTTAAAACACTATAGAAGAATACATATCATTTCAATATCGCTGCAATTACATGTGAAAGAATGTGGTATTGTATTGATAAATAAAACAATGCGAATTATCATGTTCCTATGTATGTATTTACTTATTTTTAAAATGTATTATTATTATTTTATTATTATTACTATTATTATTATTATATGCTATCACATATTGATATCGAGGCCATGTTTAGTTTGCATTCGAAGTGCAATTGGGCCACACAACTGGCCTCTTTTTATTTGTTCAACATATTAAAGATTGTAATAACATGGGCCGTTGTTGGAGCCATAACATACTTCTCCGTCCTAATACACAAGAGGGTTTCCAGACTAACTCCAGATTAATATGTAAAACACTCTCCTTGATCGTAGACTCTTACTCTTAATTAGGAGCCCCGTCATACTCATGTCGTCAGTCAGTCTCCTATAATGAATGCACATGCTATCACAAACCACAAATTCATATGTAAAACACTCCTTAGTCGTAGAATCTTTTGAGCACCATCACTCGTCTATAACTAATGAACATGCTATCACTTTATTCACAAATCACATATATAAGTAGTTTATATTTCTGATTGGGGAGGAGGTAATCCAGATCAGTGTTTATGTCTATGTCGTTCTACAACATAAACATTCTACTTAATTGTCTCAATCCATTTATCGTGATGATAAAGTTAGCTTGATTTCATTTTAATTTCCTCTCAGCATGATAAGTATATAAACTGAGCATAATAATCCATGAATACTCGGATAGAGTAATATATGTAGATTTCCCGGATAAGAAATGTAATCATATAAAGAGAAGAATACAACCTTAAGGTATATCAATTCTTATTAATTATTGTACTAAATGATTGCGGTTTAATATGCATACCTGCTATAGCCACATGTGGTACACAGCTGATGCTATTGGTGATGGCTGATGTAGAATGGCGCTAGCAATACTTTCCTTTTACAGTTTTAGAGATTTATTCCGGGAGCCAGATTTCTGTAGGAGCTCAAAATCCAAGTTGACGCTACACGGCCATCTTTGATTTGACCTCAAATGATTATTTTCGCATGGTATAATTTGGTCCGGATTCGTAGACAGCAGCCACATCATACAATGTCTAGAAACTTAATGGACCGGGCCGTGTATGCTCATTTTAATTTTGGCCCGTTGGCTACCGGGCTAATTATGACAACATAGCATGGTGGGTTTGGTAAGCCATGTTATAGTGCTATAGTGTTATAGTGTTATAGTGTTATAGTGCTATAGTGGTATAGTGTTATAGTGTTATAGTGTTATAGTGTTATAGTGTTATAGTGTTATAGTGCTATAGTGTTATAGTGTTATAGTGTTATAGTGTTATAGTGTTATAGTGTGATAGTGCTATAGTGTTATAGTGTTATAGTGTTATAGTGTTATAGTGCTATAGTGTTATAGTGCTATAGGGCTATAGTGTTATAGTGTTATATTGTTATAGTGTTATAGTGCTATAGTGCTATAGTGCTATAGTGTTATAGTGTTATAGTGTTATAGTGTTATAGTGCTATGATGAAGGGTTTCCTTGATGTCTACTCAGAATCCAATCTGTATAACGACTAGTATAGCTAAATATATCGATGAAGGATTTCAGCTTAGAAATGTGTAACAATGTATCCATCCTCGTCAACTTTTGTTTCTGTCTGTCTGTCTGTCTGTCTGTCTCTCGGTCTGTCTGGTGTAATGCATACCCTAGCATTTGTTACTCAAGTCCAAAACACATTGAGTAATACCATGGATACTAAAGTTATTATCATATCACAACAATGTAAATATTAATTAAGCAGCTAGTACAGATTATACAAACTAGTATGCGGAACGTATGTATGATACCATTCCGGTAGTTGTTAGCTTGATAAATTAATAAATACGTCCAACATCTTAATACTCAATAGAGTCAGGTGTGTATGGTTTGTCTGGTAATGCCTAATTCACATTTGACCTGCGATGGGTGTACAGAGCCCGTATCCTGCCCGTATCCCCATTTCCGTGCGGCCTCTGTGCGGAGGCAGGAGGCGGCTGTGAGATTATAGTACGGATTCACGGGCACCGTGGTCTTTACGAAAGGTTAAACAAATTTGAAAATATTCGTAAGCCCGTAGACATGGTGTAGGTGGCATTGAACAATCCCCGCGCGCTCATCGTGCAGAAAACGCAAGATTGTATGTGCACATTTGGCCCAAACAAATGGTACGGAGATTGTAGGCTCTTGGGATAATCGCACAGCTATCGCAAGGTGGCCGCTCAGTGCAGTCTCCGCACGGAAATCATACGGAGCCCCACCTAAAATCTAACATTTTCTGCATCATCATCTCGCGGAATCCGCGTGATCCGCGGTGCCCGTGCGGGGATTGTGAATTTCGGATGTGGGCAGGATACGGGCTCCGTACACCCATCGCAGGCCACATGACATTGTGATCCTGGCAAGAGCTACGCTTGCCACTCGGACGCTCAAAAACTGCACGGCGGCTGCACGGTCACCGCACAGGCTCAGTATGATTTCCGGAGGCTGCGGTGACCGCACGGCAACTGCAATGAAACTTTACAATCTTCGCGCCGCCTCTGTACGGCTTTGCATCGGTCTGCCCCCGAGGGCCCGTATGGGAAATCGCACGATGCTCGGACACAATATGAATACATATACCGTAGCACGTAGCCATCTAGGATGACTAAAAAAATCGTACGGAAATTCGTAGACCCATTTATCGCACGGCACCCGGGGAAAATGTGACCCAGGCATAAGGCATGGTTAGTTTAGCACTTCACAGATTAAATTCATAATATAATATATGACAAACATTGATCGGACAAACAGTCGTTGTATCGTTGGAATTGATACTGATAATACGCAAAGGATAGTCATGAACGTTCCAGTGTCATGAATAAAATAAATCCCATTGCACTTGAAACGTCCACGTACAGATGTGGTTGTTATATTGATACGTATAATGATGTAAACAGTTGTCATCTAAAGTTACAGTAACCAGAACGATAGCTAGCTCGAGCTAATATCCTTTCCCCGAGTAATCGATCCCTAATCTGAACCCGACATCAGCCATGGTTATGGAGAGTCCTACTACATGTAAATATGTACACACTCATTAGTATGTCCATTATGTTCTGTATAAATATGTTCTATATGACAGGAAATTCACACCGGCTGGTTACAATTTGAAAAAGTGAAATTAACAATACATCTCGATACTAGTTTAACCACCTGATTGTAATACTAGTAACATATATATGTCATATGCAACATCTAAATTTATGTGTTATTATGTACCAATGTAAAGGTAACCGCTGCGCATTACTATAACAACGGTGTTAGCCTCAATGTCATCAAAGAGTTCAGACGTCTTAAAGATTAGCCACATGTTGTCACTTTGGTGATTGACTTTCCGAAGCATGTAACAAGTGTTTCAGGTGTAATGCCTAAAGGAAATAATATCAAGAATAATAAGAAGAGAAAGAAGAGATCTGAAGGCAGCCCTCCTGAAAGCATACCGAAGAATAAAGTAAAGATAATTGAAAATACACCCGTGATACCCAGTATTCGTGACATAAGAGCTATGGCCTTCTATCAAAACGTGCCTGTACACCCCACGAACTCGCTATCCCCGGGACTGAGCTATGGCCACCCACCGCAAGGTAACCTTACAACCTATACGAGTTTGTTAAGCAACTCACCCACAGGTCCTATAGGACCGACTGTACAATGTGTGTCAAGCGAACCCCCGGAATGGGCAAAACTAATGATCCAAAGAATGGAAATGATGGATAACAAACTTGATAAACTTGAGAGAATCGAAAGAACCATGAACTCCATATCATCACGGATAGATACTGTGGACGCAAAGGTGAAGAACCTAGAAGAAAAAGTCCTTTCAATCGAACACAGTACAACATTTATGAACCGGGAACACGAAGAAATGAAGAAAAACATCTCAAAAGCCTGTCAGCGTGGCCCACAGCCGAAACTAGAAGGTGAAATTAGTGAATTGAAGGACATGCTAATAGAAACCCAGGTAAGATCGATGAGAGACAACTTGGTATTTAGCGGCATCGATGAACAAAAAGATGAAGACCTGGATAGTGTCCTGAGAGATGTATTCAGAGGAAAACTGAAGATAGAGAAAGACATAGAGATTGAGAGAACTCATCGGATGGGTAGACCGGATTCAAAACGACTAAGACCGAGGTTAATTGTGGCGAAGTTCCTAAATTTCAAGGACCGTGAGCTAGTGAGAAAATGTGCCTTTGAACACTTAAGAGGAACTAACATCTACATCAACGAACAATTTCCGAGGGAAGTAGAGGAGAAGAGGAAGAAACTGTATCCAGTGAAACGAGAAGCCGCGAGAGCAGGTGACAAAACTCGTCTAGTCATAGATAAACTCTACGTGAACAGTGAATTATATACCCCAGGAAAACCCATCACCAACTCCCGAAGTCACCTACTTCGTAAGAACCACACACTTGATGATCTGCGTCCGCGTGGAGGAAAACATGGAGCAGCCGCCGACACGATGGAGACGAACGCAACAGTATAGGAAAACGCCGAGCGTGCGCAAGTCCCAACACGTGAGCGAAGACCAAATCCCGTAAATTTACATATACTTTCTTTGAATGTCTGTGGCCTAAAATCAAAGTTAAATAACCCAGACTTTCTTGCTCAAATTCACAAATATGATATAGCCTGTTTCACAGAAACCAAAACGTGTGATATCGATGATATTGATATTCCTGGTTTTAAACTGTTTATGAACAATCGTGATAACAACCTCTCGCGTTCTTCAGGTGGTATTGCTATTGCAGTAAAGCATACTATAAGAAAACATGTAACTGTACTCCCTATGGACCGAAAATGTGTGCTGTGGTGTAAAATATCACACTCTCTACTAACATCTCGAAGTGATATGTACCTGGGATGTGTGTATATTCCACCGGATTCGAGTAAATATGCTTCCAGTGAACACTTTTCCGAAATCGAAGAGGATATTATAAAACATTCATGTGAATCAAACTATGTATGCCTAGTAGGTGACTTCAATGCCCGTACCAAAGACTGTGCAGACTACGTAGAACTGGACGACTTTCTGATAGACAATGATCACATTGATAGAGATGCTGTTTTCTCAGATATATCCGTATTAGAAACGCGAGGAATCCGCATTAAACGTGTAAACAAGGACCCTGTGATAAATGGATACGGTCAAAAACTGTTAGAAATGTGTAAACAAAGCGGAATCTATATAGTAAATGGACGTAGAGGAAAAGATACTAACGTTGGTGAATTGACGTGTAAGGGTGCCAGTACAGTCGATTACTGCATCTCGTCAGCATATATGTTCAATTATATTGAAGACTTTGAAGTCGAATGTTTTGACCCAATCATGTCAGATATACATTGTATGCTTTCTCTCTCAATATCGTCTATATGTGAACCTATTACCGAAAATTGTCATGAGAAGCACGTGCATGTCCAACCTAATAGGTGGGATAGCAGTAAATGTACAGATTTCCTAAAACATGTAGATGTGAATGCAGTAAATGATATGTTACAAGTGTTTGAAAGTGTATCTACGACTAGTGATGTGAACATGCTAGTAAATAATATTACTTCGTGTATTGAAACAAGTCTTGTAAACGCAGCTGGAAGCACATTCGGTTATAAGCAAAGCATTAAAATGGGCAAACTCACTAAACGCAAACAGCATAAACCTTGGTTTAACGCTGAATGCAAACACAAGCGTAAGCAATATCATAAACAAAAACGCGCTTTCAATACATGTAAATCCAATCAAAATAAATCAAATTTTGTTTGTGCCAGCAAAACCTATAGTAAAACACTAAAAAGGGTATACAAATGCTACAAACTAGAATGTGTTAGAAAGCTGCGTAATTTTAATAAAAAAGACCCTAAAGAGTTTTGGAAATTGCTTAAGACTTTTGACAAAAAAAGCCAACTAGAAACTGATATATCAATTGATAAGCTGTTTGACCATTTCAAAAACATAAACCACGGACCACCTGATGAAGATGATGTAAACCAATTCATTGATAGTTCCATACCGGCGTGTAACAAGCTTGACTGTCCAATTACTGAACGTGAAATTGAAGACGCAGCGAGAAGATTAAGAAACAATAAAGCGTGCGGCCCGGATCAGGTCTACAATGAATACATAAAATGCTCGCTTAGCTTACTTATGCCTGTATTTGTAAAATTATTTAACTTTATCCTGGACAATGGAACAATGCCAGAATCATGGTTAATTGGATGTATCAAGCCCATTTTTAAAAGCAAAGGTGACGCTGGCGACCCTGGAAATTATAGACCTATCACATTAGTGAGTTGCCTTGGAAAGTTGTTCACTTCAATTGTTAGTAATCGCTTGTATATTTATGCAGAAGAAACTAATTTGCTATCGAATGCCCAAGCTGGTTTTAGAAAAGACCACTCAACAATTGACCATGTATATGTCCTCAAAAGCTTCATTGATATTTATAGAAACTTAAATAAGAAATTATTTTGCGTATTTATCGATTTTAGTAAGGCTTTTGACACTGTCTGGCGGCATGGCCTACTAACAAAATTGTTAAATAACAATATTGGTGGAAAATGTTTTAAACTTATTCGCAACATGTATAATGGCATCAAATCATATGTTAGTCATGGTGGTGATGTTACGGAATGCTTCCCGTGTAATATAGGAGTTAGACAAGGAGAGAACCTCTCTCCTTTCCTGTTTGCCTTGTATATCAACGACCTGGAACAATATCTACAAGACAACAATTGTGATGACCTGAGCTGTCTCAGTAACATTGCTGAAACCAAGTTGAATATGTTTTTAAAATTATTTGTGCTTTTATATGCAGACGACACCATTTTAATGGCTGAAAGTGAAAAAAAACTTCAAAATGCTCTTAATGTTTTTGGCCAATATTGCTTAGATTGGAAATTGAATGTAAATTTCTCTAAAACTAAAGTAATTATCTTTTCTAAACGGCATGTTAACAAGTTACATAACTTTACCTTGTTTGGGAATGCAATAGAAATAACAAAGGAATATGTATATCTTGGTATTCTGTTTACAAATACGGGTAGATTCCTTAA